>PVHT020000144.1:1744760-1809568 GCA_004024745.2 Catagonus wagneri
GAAACTAAAGAGACACAATGAACTTCTTTGAAGAACAGACAATGACTCACAGATTTTGGAAAACCTTGGTTTTTCAAATAAGACAATCTGGGGGGTGGGGGGATGCACTGTGGGTTTGGGACACAAAATCTATTGTATTGACTTATGATCTTTGTACACCTATAACTGAAATAAAATTCATTGTTAATATGAAAAAAAACAAAAAACAAAAAAAGTCCTCAATAGGTGCTTCAATTAAATTATTTAAATGTTTCATTTAAGTGAAAAATGCATTTCTTTTCATTAAAATCATTGAATAATTATTAAATTACGGGGAAACAGGCACCAGGAGTTTGGTGACTTGCATGAAACTCTCTGGCTGGCGAGTTAATGACAGGACAAAGATCAGAATTTAACTGTACATCTACGAATCCTGCCTTTGCTGCCTTTCTCCAGCAACATCGACGAGAGTGGTAATCAGTTATGACAATTTTACAGGGTAGAAATTGAGACAAACACAGGTAAAAATCACTGAGCAAACTGATAACAGAAAGAATCGCAAGGGTCTGAACGGTTAACTGCTCCACAAAAAACAATATTTCTTATTTTAAGAAGTGATTTTCTTAAACCATTTAAATGCTCAGAACATTATGGGTAGACCGAAAATATGCAGATAAACACATTAAAATAGTTTAAAATGATTTCCGTCTTTACTTACTTTCCAAGACCTGAACTCGGGATTTATGCTTCTCTTGAAAGAATTCCCAGGCTTGCTGTTCTAACCTGCAGGACTAGGCCTGGCTCGGGGCCCTGGGGTTGCCAGCAGAAGACAAGACGAAGGACAAGGACCCGGGCTCTGAAGGAACCCAGAAGATCTTCCTGATGCTCTACTCAGTCTTCAGGATACGGCTTCAGCAAGAAGGAGGCAAGCCCTGATTGCTCCAGGACCACACTTTCTCCATGAACACACCAAGTTTATTAGTTTCGGAGCTGTTAATTTAACACTTGCCTCCTTAGAGTTTGCCTAAAAATAGAGCATGGGGGAAGGGCAGGAAGGCAAAACTGAAAATGTCAAGGATTCTGACGAGGATGGCAAAAATCATGTCATTTATAACATTTCAGTCAACAGGCTTACTGCATGCCACATCTTCATAGAAATCCTATTATCAAAGCCACCAGACACTATATTTGCTTCCTAATTATAGACCCTGAGCTAACAGTTACTTTTTCTTCCCTATAATAACAACAACACTTTGTATTTATCTAGCGCCTTTCTTCCAACAAGCTCAAAATGCTTTGCAGACATTAACTCCTGAATCTCAGGCCTCTGGCGAGTGGCATCAGCGGTATCTCTTAGTATTATGTGTGTCTGGAGGATTGGTCATGGGGTACTTGAACATCTGGATTTCCGTAAGTGCATCTCCTTGATTTTATCATTTATAAGAATACAGCCAATATACAGAAATGAGCCTCTACTGAGCTGGTATGCGCTCGGTCTCTATAATTCGTTGTTGGAGAAAACCAGGCATAGAGCAGTCAAGGACTAAAAAGAGTGACCTGAAGGAGTCGAACTCTTGAGTTCAACAGCTAATGACAAAAATGCTTCCTCCATTGTTTGCTTCTACTTGGTCAAGTCCTTCCCTGGACTTGCAACAAACCTGGAGAATTCTTGGGTCTGAAAAACTTTCCATTTTGGACATTTCTTTCTACCTTTGCCTCCTGATCAATACTTGTAAATATCTTTAGATAGCTGTTTACTAAGTTCAATCTTGAATTTAGCCGTAAGTGCCTTGATCGTATCCATGATTCTCTCTGATCATAAGCAACCCCTGGGGTGCTTAGGGCCCCCAGAACCAAGAAACAAAACATAGGCCTTCACCAAGGAGGTTAGGGATTACCTTTTAGACAATTTAGTTAGAAGCCTGGGATTTTTACCTAACACTGTTACTGAAAGTTTCCAAATGGATTTTCTCAGTGGGCTCCTTTAAAACTTAACTAAAAGCAAAATATAGGATTGCAGAATCTTGGAGTTAGAAAAAACTTGGAGGCCTTCTAGAATTCCCTCCAATACTGCTGACATACTATCATTCAGCCGGTGCTTGAACATTTCCAGTTTTCAAGAAACTCCAACAACAGCCAATTTATTTTTTTAATAACTCTCATTGATCGAAATGTCTTCATTATACAGGGCTGAAGTCATCTGCCCTATAACTTCATCTCATTCAAGCATCTCATTTTGCCCTTGAAAGAACCCTGCTTCTATCAATCACTCTTTCACAGAATAGCTCAGCAAAAAATTAAGAAAACAATAATGGTCCCTTTAAGCTTTTCTTTTGCTAGGTTAAACACTCCATGTTTTTATTAGTTCCTTGAATGGCATGTTTTCCAGATCCTTCACCTTCCTAGGTGCCATCCTCTGAGCCTCGCCTGTTAGTAGAATCCCCGAAACTTAGTTGTGTTCTGATCCGTACAGATCACTATGGAACTACATCTTCTGTGACATGGTCCTCCAGGCCTCTAGTAATGTGGTGTAAGGTTTCATCATATTTTGCCAACCATAACATTCCCCTGGCCACTGTCCATCTGAAATTCAACTAAACTCCTAGGTCTTTTTTTGTCTTAACTAAGAGTAAAGCAGGCCTCTTTCATTCTGTTCTTGCGAAGGTGGACTCTGAATCATCGATCCCCATTAAAACTAATTTGGTTAGTTTCAAGCCTAGTATATTGAAATCTTTCTGGGTTTTACTGTGTCATGTTTGAATCCTGATAAGCCTTTTTTTGTGCTTTCAGTTGTTCACTAATATTCAAAGGTCCACTATGTCTCTGGTATTATCTTAGGTGAGAGCAATATAAAAATAAATAAGATAGCTTTTCCTTAAAGCAATCTAGAGAGGTGTAGAGATAGGGAGCATGACACATGAAGTTGGAGAGGTAGGTTGGGGTCAGCTTGTGATGGCCACCACTAACTTCATTAAGGAGATTGAACTTGGCCTGCTAGGCCCACAGGAATTTTCAAGCAAGAGAATAAACCTAATCGAATGTCTGCGTTAGGAGAACATATCTGGCAGGAGCTGGATGATGGATTAAAGGAAAGAACACTGGAGCCAGAGAGGCCAATTAAGGGGTTATTGCAAAATTTCAGGTAAGAGCAGAAATACAGCAGGGGCAATGGGAGAGAAGAGGTGAGGATGGAATTGAGAATTTTTAAGAGGTAGAATCAGCAAGATTACAAGGCTGGTGAAATATAAAGAATAAGGAAGAGAAAGAGGTCAAGCATCCTCTCAGGAGTTCAGTTTCAGTACATGGTGTTATTTGCAGAGGTTAGAAAGCTTAAGAGAAGCAAAAACTACTCTAAGGAGAAACGGCTGTAATTGGAAGCTATAGGTTTGCAATTTTCTCCAGTATTTCTCAGTATCCTTGGATCATAATAAAAGAGAGAGAGAGAGAGAGAAGGCTGAATTATTCCAAAGGTGGGATATTAGCAGGCTGGAAGTACCAGAAGAACAAAGGACTAAGCTGTAGTGTGTGTAAAGGCCACCCCAGGCACTGTCCAGGGGAGGAGGAAGCTGATATACTGTAGGGATAAGGAAGGACTGAGGCATTGGAAATAGAAAGCAGTTTTGGTGGAAATTCAGGAATCGGAAAGGCCAAGGCTTAGGATATTGTGCTAGCTCTCTAGGGCACTGAAGAAAATGAAGATGTCAGTAGGACATTCCTCAAAAGCTCTTCTTTGGGTTGACCTCAGGCCATTAATCAATGCCAGCTCTAACTGCATTTTGTAATCACCAGAGGGACATTTCCTTGTCTTCTCTACAAAACAATCATGTGTGGTTTATCAGACACCTTACTGACATAACGTTCACTATATTAAGAACATTTTACTCAACAACCCAATAACGAATGAAAAGCTCTTTATCATGAAGGTTCTTAGGGATCCTATGTTAGTACCTGGTAATCATTCCATTATTTTCTTTGTTTCTTTGATCACCCACTTTTAAAACTGGGAAACAACAATCAAATTTACCATTCTATACTTTTCTCATTTCTGAAAATCAAGACCATATTTTTCCAGTTTTATTCTTTAAGCAATCTCTGCCCCTCTTTCTTCATGATTTCTTAAAAATCTACAGGTGTTTCTGATCTTAGAGGAAATGCTTTCCAAAATGTCTACAGAAAGTAAATGCTGGAGAGGGTGTGGATAAAAAGGAACCCTCCTACACTGTTGGTGGGAATGTAAATTTTTGCAGCCCCTATATAGAACACTACAGAGGTTCCTGAAAAAAGAAAATTACTTCATGATCCAGCAATCCTACTCCTTGGAACACACCTAGAGAAAACTCTAATTCAAAAAGATACATGCACCCCAATGTTCACCGCAGCACTGTTTACAATGGTCAAGACATGGAAGCAACCTAAATGTCCACTGACAGATGAATAGATAAAGATATGGTATAAATATACAATAGAATATTACTCAGCCATCAAAAAGAATGAACTAATGCCATTTGCAGCAACATGGATGGACCTGGAGATTATCATACTAAGTGAAGTAAGTTGGATGGAAAAAGACAAATATCATACAGTATCGCTTAAATGTGAAATCTAAAATATGATACAAATGAACTTATTTATAAAACAGAAATAGACTCATAGACATAGAAAACAAACGTGTGGTTAATAAATGGAAAAGTGGAAAGAGAGGGATAAATGAGGAGTTTGGGATTAACATATATACTCTATTACATATAAAATAGATAACTAGCAAGGGCCTACTGTATAGCCCAGGGAACTCTACCCAATATCTTACAATAATCTATAGTGGGGAGTTCCTGTTGTGGCTCAGCCAGTTATGAACCTGCCTAGTATGCATGAGGGTACAGGTTTGATCTCTGGCCTTGCTCAGTGGGTTAAGAATCCAGCATTGCCATGAGCTGTGGTATAGGTCGCAGAAAAGGCTCAGATCTGGCATTTCTGTGGCTGTGGTGTAGGCCAGCAGCTGCAGCTCTGATTTGACCCCTATCCTGGGTATTTCCACATGCTGCGGGTGCTCCCCTAAAAAGCAAAACAAACAAACAAAAAACCTACAGTGGAAAAGAATCTGAAAAAAAAATGTGTGTGTATATGTACATATACATAACTGAATCTTTTTGCTGTATATCTAACCTAGCACAACACTGTAAGTCAACTACACTTCAGTTTTAAAAAGAAAAAAGAAAAAAATCCTTATAAAGATCCATAGGTGTTTATGAGATCACATCATAAAGTGTTATTTAAAGTTCTGGGCTATAACTTACCTGGGCCTTGTGATATGGACACATCAAATTGATAGGTTCTGCTCCAGGAATTCTCTTCTCTATTTTCTTAACAAAGCTTGTTCTACTCTTTCTAGTTTGAGGAAATCATTTTCCTTAATAGACCAGATGGAGTCAACATAGGAGTTGAGTTTTGCTTCTTATAGATCACTTTCCACATTATAAAATTTCCTAGATTTTCCTTGTTTCCTTTCTTTTGAAACCATACCTTGAATGATTTTTGTTGTTGTTGTTGCTATTACACCTCTCAGTTCCTGAAGGATTTTAGTTTTCCTAGACCTATTATTCTAATTCTTGCTACTCTATTGCATATATATGTCAATGTGAAGTGTCTTAAGACAGGTTGTCTCAGAATCAGACCCTGAGACAAGGGTGTGTGTACAAGAGATCTATCAATGAAGTAAACCTAGGAAAATACAGTGACGGAGGGGAGGAAAATAAGACAGCAAAGAGAAAGAAGTCAAGAAAGGATGCAGTTCAAGCAGAGGCCCAGTCTCAGCCTTCCCTGCAGTGTGTGTTCCCAGCTGAAGCAAAGGAACTGGGCTTTCATAATCCCATATCAGTCAATCACTTGCTATGGCCTGTAGGGAGGGAGGGGTAGAAGGTGAGAGTGTGGGGGTGTAAACTGCCAGGTCGCTCTGGCTGCTGCATGGGAGCGCACGTGTGTGTGCGTGTGTGTGCGTGTGAGTGTGTGTGTGTGTATGCAGTAGTTGAAGGGCAATCTTCTGAAGATAGTTGCATGTGACAGCAGGACACACAGAAACTGAAAAGGGAATCTGAGGGAATCTGTGTTCAATATCACAATGTTCATATATTATCAGTGTTTGACAATATTTATATTGCCATGCCAATATGTCAAATATTCTATTTTTCTCTTTTTTATACTTCTCTTTGAAATCTAAGGTCATCAAAAGCTTCATTGTGCAATTAAGTTGGTTTCCAAAATGTCTTTCTTTTCTGTGAGAGGATCACTTGTACCTGTATTATCAAAATTCTGCCTTTTTTTTTTTTTTTTTTGGCAGCATCTGTGGCATGCTGAAGTTCCTAGGCCAGGGATCAAACCTGTACCACTGGCAGTTATAATGCTGGATCCTAAACCTGCTGGGCCACCAGGGAACTCCCAGAATTCCTCTTTTGGAATCCACCGGTTTCCTGAATTGTCTGCTCCTGTACAGCCTGGCGTATCTCGCCCTCCTGAGCTGCTCACACCGGAGATCTGCTGTCGTTCTTGAATCCTCTCCATCAGCATCTTAGGCCTACACATTCACATTTACTCAAAAGTCATTCATCCCTGTCCTTCAAACTATGTCTCAAACCCATCTGCTTCCTTACATTCCATCTACTACCTGTGTGAGTCGTCCTCACCGCTTGCTTATATTCTTTCAAAAGCTTTCCAGTTGTCCTCTAGACTTCCACATTTATGTCCTCTAGTCCATTTTCCACATGGTAGCTGGAATGACCTCCTTAAAACAACAGGCAGGCCATGTCACCCCATGCTTAAACATTCCAAGGCATGTACAATGAGGTCTACTCCTTCCCATGGTGTACAAAGCTGCTGCTGGCAGCTCCAGCCGCGTCCAGAGCTTCTTGCTCCCTTGCTCACTGCACTTCTGCTGCAGATTACTATATTTCTAACCTTGGAGTTTCTCTGTCCAGAATGTTCTCCCTTCCATTTATCACTTGGCTACTTCCTATAAAGCCTTCAGATCTCAAAGCCCTTTCCTGACCCAGGAAAACTCAGTCCCCTGTCTTGTTATTCTCTGTCTAATATGCCCAGCACAATGCGAAGAGAAGCTATGGCAAGGCTGCTATTTTCCTAGATGGTATTTATCACAGCTTGTAATTAAATATTCATTTATGTCTTCCATCCTTAGTATCTGTCTCCCCTGTTGACTATATGATTCATAAGGGTTAAGGAAGGCATCTATATATCCTTTGGTATATAGTAAATAATAGCTGTTGAATAATGAACAAGTTCTTATTTTTAAAAATTGTTGTGTAATCTGCCTTCCTATGTTGAGGACACAGACTTGAGTTGCAAAATAATAGTTTTTATTTATGAAACAGTCATCACAGTTTGAAGAAAAGGTATAAGGTGGCAGTGAGACCCTCACAGAGAGCTGGACCAGGTCTTCTCATCTGAGGAGGTTCTCATTGCTACAAAGAAGTTCTTGGGACTTAAAATCCCCTTAAAAGAGCAGTAGCATAGAACAAGGGTGTTATGGGCTGATTGCTGAATTCATATGTTGAAGTCTTAGCCCCCAATAACCTCGGGATATGATTGCATCTGGAGATAGGGCCTTCATGGGGGTAATTAAGTAAAAAAAGGTCTTTAGGGTGGGACCCAATCCAGTATGATGTGCTTATAAGAAAAAGAGATTAGGACACAGACACATGCGAAGAAAAGACCATGTGAAGACACAGGAAGAAGACAGCCATCTACAAGCCAAGGAGAGAGGCCTCAGAGGAAACCAAGTGGATTCGCTGATCTCAGACTTCTAGCCTCCAAAACTGTGCAAAAATAAATTTCTGTTGTTTAAGCCACCCAGTCTGTGGTACTTTGCTCTGGCAGCTCCAACTGACCGAGGCACTTGAGGAAGTAATATCAAAGGTTATTTCCTGTTGTAGCTGAGGGTCCAATCAGCATGGGTTCACTCTACAAGAGAGCACACTGAAAGTTACAGGATTTGCTCCATACTTGGGGGTCGAGCTGGAGCCACAGCCTAACAGTCTCCCTCTTACCTACACCACAGGAAAAGTGGGTGCAGATGTGAGGCCCACTGAAGGGTAGATATTACCACTCCACAGGATCACTTCAGGGATTAAGGCAACATGACAACTATAGTGAGAGTTTTAATTCGGGAGGTAAAAGTGGGTTTCATCTCTTCACTTACACTTCAGCATCTTCTCACTATGCCCACTCAAACAAGCTAATTTCTGAGCAACAGTTTCTATAGGCAGGGAGTCTCCATTTAATGATTCACAAGGAAGCTTATTAGTTTTCACTCATCTAAGCACATCTGCAATCAACAATGGAGTGGGTATATATACAACACTGGCCCCCAAAAGTTTCCTTATCTAGGATCCTCAGAGACCCCACCTAATTTAAAGTGTGACTTAGTTTTCTATTTCTTTTCAGTATTTGTGTGTGTGTGTGTGTGTGTGTGTGTGTGTATTTATATTTGGTCACACTCTTAGTTTGTCATTTTAGGATAAAGATTCTCTTCTAATCTTTTCGATATACTTATATGAATAAGCGAGCTTAATAGTTTGTAGATTTTGACTCAAGTTAAAGAAGACTTTTGTATGTATTTCTTTAGCTCAGACCTTGGGCTTTGGTCCAGCATATTCTAATCATTCACTAAAATGGTAGCGAAGTTTTATGAGAAGGCCAAATGGAGCATAAAAAGGAGAAGTGGAATGAAATTGAGCAAAGGAAAGTGAATGCATAATGGCTAAAAATCTACTTTAAAAAATGGGAGTTCCCTTGTGGCTCAGGGGGTTAAGGGTCTGGCACTGTCACTGCAGCAGCTCAGATCACAGCTGTGAAACAGGTTCAGTTCCTGGCCTGGGAATTTCCACATGCCATAGGTGCAGCCAAAAAGAAAAGAGAGAAACCAGGTCGTGGTGAACATCAAGCTAGGTGGATGATTAGAGAACCTTCACTTATTCAAGAAGTTGTGGATTTAAATGAGTTATTATTATACTCACTACCTTTTTGCATGTTTTAGAAAGCATGTATATTTTCAGTGGCTTAGATAATTTGGGAGAACAGTGAAACACACTTGTTGTACTTAATCCCAATATCTGAATATGAGATTTCTGTAATAAAGCCTATTCTGTGCTTATAACTCATTAAATATGCCTTAAAACCTAGTCCCTGTGCACACACAGTAGCCATTGTGAGTGACCCTGTCAAACCAGCTGCTTTTGTAGGTAGAAGAGAGAGTAACCTACCTTTGCAAGCTTCTAAACTTTCCAGGTCTTCGCAGACATCAATTTTCCCATGACATGTGCTGAAATAAAAAATGCCACTGTTAGAGATGAATCCTCAACTAAAAGACTGACATTCTTTAGGGAGAACAATGCGTACATTTCCATATTATTATTAACACTAAAGAGTTCATTTAATCTCCCCCAAATCTTTATCCGTGCCAGCGACTGGACTCCCATTGAGACTGAGAAATGCGCAGGTATTTCAGAAGGTGTTCCTGCACGGAGGAGCTGGGATAGTCACAGCAGCCAAGGGATGCAATCTGTGGGCTCCATGCTGAGCACCACGTGCCCAGTTCATCACTGGGTCCAGCATCAAGTCAGCGCCTGCCTGTCACCAGGGCATTTGCATCTGGGACCGGACAGTGAGCAGCAGCTCAGGGAGGGTAGAAATGAGTGGGAAGAAAGTAGCAGCGGGGCACTGGACTTAGAATCAAGGGCATTTAGGTCCTGTTTCTGCCCCTTGCCAGCTCTGTGACCCTGGGCAATTCTGCAACATCTCTAGGCTATGTTTTTCTACAGCTCTAAAATGGGGTAATCATGACTTCTTGTCTGAGGTTTGTTTCCCCAGAAGACAGACTTGAGATTTCTGTGTTGGGTGGGGATGGCCCTCAGGAACAAGAGCAGGAGGGAGGCAGTTTTGGGTGTGGGAGAAGGTAAACTGTGATGGAGTTTCAACAGCAGTTTCAGGTGACCCTGCAGGGACCTCTTGATGAGTAGAGCTCTTCAGAATTGTCCTGCATTGAGGAGTTCCCATTGTGGCTCAGTAAGTTAAGAACCAGACATAATGTCCATGAGGATGTGGGTTTGATCCATGGCCTTGCTCAGTGGGTTAAGGATCTGGCGTTGCCATGAGCTGTGGTGGAGGCCGCAGACACAGCTCAGAGCTGTGGTGTAGGCCGGCAGCTGCAACTCTGATTAGACTCCTAGCCTGGGAAATTCCATATGCCACAGGCGTGGCCCTAAAAAGAAAAAAGAAAAAAAAAAGAATTCTTCTGCCTTGAGACAAAGGGATAGGTGTCTGTACCCTAATACCAACCAGTCACTGCATGCAGATTGGTCTCTCCCTCTTCCCCCCATGCAGCCTCAGAAGAGGCAGCTCCCTTCAGCTGAGAGCAGGCCTTGGGAGGACTCAGTTGAAGCCATCAGTCAGCATTAATGAGAGCAGCTGGGAGAATGAGAGGCCCCCTGGAAGGGAGTGGGTTGGGCAGCACCCAACATCCCCTGCATGAACCCCTGTGCGACCAGATGCAATTACTTTGTATGTAAGTACAGCCCATCTGCAATTCTGGTTTGTCTCTCCTCCTGGAAAAACTGCCAATGGGAGGGTCACTAGATGAAATACAGCCCCCATCCCTGCAACTGGTCCTAAGACTGCACTGGACATTCATCCCACCCTCCTATTCTACTAACACAGCCTAGATTCTGTTCACCCCGATCCGCTCTGCTGGTCTAAGTGGTTTACATGGTGGAGGGACCCAGACACTCCTTCCTGAGTGGGTCTGAGCCCCCGGTCCCTGTGCACTTCTCTAGCTTTGGCTGTCCCACGTGACCCTTTATAGTCAAAGCTGTGAAATTGAGTACCAAGAGATGACCCAATGGATCACCTGAGTCCCATGAATTCTTCCCTATTGTATTACAGCTTCCTACTTCTTCTGAAGATTAAATCACACCTGCCAGACTGTGACTTCCTTCTTCAGCTTTGGCACATGTAGCCTAAAGTAACCACATGGCAGCTGTAACTTAGAGGTGAAAGGAGCTCTTGCTGGAAATCCCATTGGGGGCATTTCCTCTCTGGGAATCAGGGCCTCTAGGTCCCCAAAGCCTAGAATTACAGAGATGGGAACTACCAGTGTTTGTCCAGTTTGCCTGGGTCCTAGAGCTCCTTCAGTGTCTAGTCTCTTTCCACCATTAGCAGGTCTAGCAAGTCCTTGGTCAGCTTATGCGATGGTTCCTAATTATTGGTCAGAAGCTAAGAGTGGAGTTGGGAGTAAATCCTTTTTTTTTTTTTTTTTTGTCTTTTTCATGGCTGCACCTGTGGCACATGGAAGTACAGAAGTTCCCAGGCTAGCGGCTGAATCACAGCTGCAGATGCAGGCCTACGCCACAGTAACAGCAACACCAGATCCGAGATGTATCTTCAACCTACAACACAACTTGTGGCAATGCCAGATCTTTAACCCACTGAGCAAGGCCAGGGATCAAACCTGCATCCTCATGGATACTAATTGGGGTCTTAACCTGCCAAGCCACAACAGGAACCCCCCCCTTTTTGTCTTTTTTATCTTTCTAGGGAGTAAATCGTAAAGTGAGGGAGTGTTTTATTCCAAGGAAGAGGACTCTGCACCATTTTCAGACAATGAGGTGGGGGTGCTAGCCTTTGGTGAGAAAGAGTGGGCTTTTGTTTTGCCTTGTGCCAAGGTGCAGGGACTTCTGGGGTTTCAAAGTTCTTTAGTGCATACACCCAGATATCCCCATCCCAGCTCACAGGGTCCTTCCCTTCCCAGCCAGGGCTCTGACCTTGGAATAGCTGACTTGCTGGAGGGCTCACAATTAAAAGTTCTCTGGTGCTCAAAGTACCCTTGTAATTAATAATTAAGTTTAGGGATTGATCCCCAGAATTTTCTGCTCTCTGGCTGTAGGAGAGGACTGTTCGTTCTCATGCTTCTGAGAAAGCCCTCTGAATTTACAATTTGCCTTAAATTGGTGATTAATCACCCTAACCTTTTCATTTTTTTTCTCCATCGCTTTGATTATACTCCACAAAAACCACCTCATTCCACTGTCTTTATAATTACTTCTTTTCCCGAAACTCTGAGATGTTGGACCTGCCAATGCACTCCTTTCCTTTTGTACCTCACCCCAGTTCCTAGTCAGTGAAAGTTTTAAAAACTACATGGCCACAGCCTGCTAGGGACTGCCCACATTCCATTGCTATCAGGGGCTGAGACCTGGCAGATGCTCTAGTTCCTAAATCCCATTTCAGAGATGACTTTCTGGGACTATTCCTGGCACCAAGGTCTTAAGTTGAGTTCTCAAGGAAGCAGACTCTGAGATGGAGCTTTGTAGACAGGATTCCACTGATGTGTTCTTGGGAATAGTATGTACAGAGGAGGGCAGAGAGAGAATAGGATTGAGCAGAGGGGAAAATAGAAGTGCAGTGAAGTTGCAGCAGAGGCTCCAGCTGATCCCCTGAGGGGCCTTGGGTCTGAAATGGCTTTTCAGAGTTGTTTTAGTTGAGGTGAGGGGGTGGGAATTTTGTTGCTCCCTTATTGACCAAGGTGTCTTTGGATTTGGGTGGTCCTTGGGGCAGAAATACAGACTTGTGTATAGCAGCTCCCTTGGCTAAGGGCAATTCCTGGGAGGGACTATGAAGCATCAGCAGGCATAATCCTAACAGCTAGGAGAAAAAGAACCTCAATCCTATAGGTAGGGGTGGGGAGGGAAATCTGGGGTGTAAATTGTTACATTATATCTACCAATGCCATTCTGAAAATTTAATAAGATTATGAATGTAGATGGGCTTTAAATTTGTTCAACACTTTATAAATCTAGGTTATTTTTATGACTTCACAATTTTGACATGGGTGACATGGGTTGGCCCAAGCACAGAATCAGCTGCCACGGTCAGTAAGGCAAGATTTCTTTGGGTCATATACTGTTCCATATTTTAGTCAAGTCATTGGCCTTCCAAGAGTCCATCATCTTATTTCAAGGCTCCAAATTCTTGGTAGGTTTTAGAAAAACCTCTCCAGTATCCTACAAATATGAGGGGTTCACGTTTGACTTCATTTTTTCCATCCAAGATATTTTCCTTGGTGGCAAGTTTAGAATATCTGAAGGGTTAAATACTGGTATCATTGCAAAGTTGAAACAGAACCATAAGTTTAATATTATTTTAAAGTTAAAACGATTTAACATGACACCAAGCTTGAGTTAACATTCTACATGATTGTGGAGATATTAGGGTTTAAACAGATGTCAGCAGTTTTTTCACCAAACGGAAATTGAGTTCTACAGATGGTGGAGACTGAGGAGTTCAAAGTGTTGTATAAAAAAATGTACACTTGAGGAAAGAGTAATCATCTTTACATTTCAAGTTTGAAGACGCCCTTTTGGTGATGAAGATAATTTTCAAACCGATCAGACAGAAATCTGTTTACCTTTTACTTCCATATTGTACTTTTTTTCCTCTGCTACATTTTCTAATTATGGCAGGTATTTATGCAGTAATACAGGATTTCTCTTTTTCCAGTTCCCACCCTTATTCTACCTAATTTTTCTATTAGCATTAGCCTTATCATATTTTCCATAGCAACAGGCCATGGTGTCATAAAAATCTTCACTTAGATTTTTATTATTTTCTATATATGATTTGACTTCTTTTAGAAAGTTGTGATTTTCATGCATTTATCTAATGAAGATGCTTTGCCACATAAGTGAAGATTTTTAAGGTTATAAGAAAATATTCAGTTGTGTGAGTTTTATCCATTATCACCAGTTATTTTAGTTGTGTAATTTACACTCAAAGGCACAAAATTTTCTGGAGTTTCCCGCCTTGGGGCAGTGGGTTAAGAGGAATCTGACTACAGTGGCTTGGGTCACTGTGGAGGCACAGGTTTGATCCCTAGCCCAGCACAATGGGTTAAAGGATCCAGCATTGCTGTAGCTGCAACACAGGTTGCAGCTGTGGCTCATATTCGATCCCTGGCTTGAGACATTCCATGTACCCCAAGTGCAGCCATAAAACAAACAAAAAAATTTTTTAAGTACAAAATTTTCCTTAAATGATGAAACAAAAATCCGTATTTGTAAGTGAGAGAATGTAAAAATACATTATCCGAAATTACCACCTCCTGTCTTCACCCAAATAACCCAATTTTTTCCCAATGTACAATTAATTTTGTGTACTTTAAACACTAACTGCTAGAGCAGCTTGAGAAAATGCATCACAAAATTTCATCCAAATAGGGAGGAGACTCGTGAGACTGAAAAGAGGATGAGGAAGTTTCTGTAACACCCTGCAGACACAATGTGTGATCCAGGGCCCCTCCATCCAGATGTAGGTTGGTTTCTAGCCTTGCTACCTAGGACCTGGGGGAAAAGGGTGTCCTAATACAAACTACAGACCCTGGAGAATATCTGCTCTAGTTTCAACAAGAGGAATACTGAGGAATGTCTACTATATTTCTCCCTCCCTTCCTTCCTTTCCTTCCTTTCCTTCCTTCCTTCCTTCCTTCCTTCCTTCCTTCCTTCCTTCCTTCCTTCCTTTCTTCCTTCCTTTCTTTTTTTTTTTGTCTTTTTAGGGCTGCACCCACAGCATACGAAGGTTCCCAGGCTAGGGGCTGCATCGGAGCTGTAGCTGCAGGCCTATGCCACAGCCACAGCAATGCCATATCCGAGTCGCATCTGTGACCTCACACAGCTCATGGCAATGTGGGATCCTTAACCCACTGAGCGAGCCCAGGGATCAAACCCACATCCTCAGGGATATTGTCAGGTTTGTTACTGCTGAGCCATGACGGGAAATCCTCTACTATATTTCTAAGAAGAGGAATTTGGGGTCTGAAAGGCCCAAGCCTAAAGATTGCCACTGGCCTCTCAATTGTCTTACCTTCAGATGCTACAATTCTCATTTACAATTGCCCACTACTCTCCCTGGCATCCTCTTTTGAGTAGATTCAGGAAGAACTTTCAGAGTCATGAAGGAGTTGAGGTTATCCTCAGTGCACCCCTCTTTCAGCAACTCCCAGGGAGACTCCATCTCGCTCTAGTGTCTATCTCGATTCCTGTCACCTCGAGTCTTCTCTCTCTGGCGTGTGCTATCTTGCTGCCTCTAAAAAATACTCTTGGATGCTCCCTACCTGTGATCTCCCTTCCACCATGGAAAACAGGAGATCTTGCTTCCCTTCTCTCATCTTCTTTTGAAAATCACAAAAGTGAACCCTCTTCTTCAAGATGAGGACTAGACTCTGTATCGCTAACTCTTCTCCTTTCCCATCGCCATCCCTACAATGGCACCAGCCACCTTTTATTTCCCTCACTCTAATGCCTCTACTCCTTACAATGACCCCACCGAGTGGAGTTTTACCTCAACTTTCTGATGAGAAAAATGAGACTCAAAAAGATTAAATAACTTGATAAATGCCACAAAGCTAATAAATGACAGCACTTAGACTGGATTTTATATGTCTCCCAGCACTACCCTGTCCACACTGTAGCATACTGCCTTCTGAAAGAAAGAGGGCATTCTTATCCATTACAGAGATGGCTGTCATGAAAGGCTGTGACTAAGGTGGCAGGCGTTCAGTCCCACCACAATTCTTATATAGCCATAACATGGCCACATCAGGCCAGGTAGAAAAAAAGGACAGTGTGACTGCAGACCCGTGAAATCGGAGATTTCCAAGGAACTGAAGGGAAAGTAGAATTTCTCAAATATTACTGCTGCTACTAATGTCTCTCAAAACTAGGGCCTGGATTTACCAGGTCAATAAGTAGGTTTACCCAAGAACAGGCCAGAGTTCTCCTGGCTGTTCTGGAAGAGCCTCTGGCTGTCTCTGGGGGGTTGTCGGTCACTTTGGCCTGAAAGGTGAAGTGAGATTCCAGAACCTCTCAATGTGCCAGCACTATTGATCCTCATAACAATGGGATTGAAAAGATAATAGGTCACTCTAATATCTGGTCTTCCCATTTAGATGCCATTAGGCCAGAATTAACTATTAAGATCTACTGTTTTTTTTCCATGCTATTGTTAAGAAGATCGGCAGTGCCTGAACACTGAGAGATTCTGAAACTTTATTTCACTCAGCCTGCCCGCTAAATGGCAGATATCTGTTCTCTATATGAATAGCTTACTGCTGCTTTAGCCTTTATATTAAACCTATTTTGAAAGCATAGCCCAAAGCCATTCCTGCCACTAGCTTCTTTTTCTTTGCTCCTTCTTTGAGCTACAAACTGCGCACATCAATAGCTGCTCTGAAAGCTTTGATGCTTCTTTGGCAATAACTTCAGTCCTGCTGCATTTACCACAGAACTGCAGTGACTGTCTAATGTGGAGAAGCATATTTGTGGTTGATAAAATCCCAGTTCAATGGGGGAAAAAGTGAATTGATGATACTGAATGTTTTTATAACTGTCACTTTTCTAAAAGACAAAAGAGAATAATTTTGGTTTCTTCATTTATTCCACATATACACTGATTTTTAATTACAATCAAACATTATTAAAGGAAATCCAAGTGAAACCAGGGGGAAAATTATAACTATGGTTTAGTACACTGGGTTCCAGTTGGTCTGGGGTCGGGGGGAGTTGGCGGGCACTTTCAGGCTTTTGGACTTGTGCAATATTTGATTATGTATACAATTACTCCAAAGGTATTCTGCTCAGTATAATTACCTGGGGAATACTATGTGGCATGTGAGGTACCATAACCTCCTTCTGCAGTTAGAATTCTGAGAAATGAGAATCCTACTACCCTCTACCTAAAAGCATGGTTTAATTCTATCACAGCCTGCTTTCTTACCCCAAAGATTTTTCTAGAGGACTAGCTTTGCCTTTGTAATCCACTATCCTTCTTCCTAGAGGAGATGTAATGGTGGTTTTGTGCAGGGACTCAGAGGCAAACAAAACTTGTTTCAGATCAAGGTTTAATCGCTTAGCCAATTTGATTAGCCTGTGGGGCTGGTTGTTTAATCCATCTCAGTTTCCTCATCTGTAAAATGGGCATAAAATGAGGAACAAATGCAATACTGATGACACAGTAAACAATAAAAGTTAGTTGTCATGGTCACCAGGGTTATAAAAGCCCTTAGTGAACTGTGGGGAACAGGCCATAAGTGTTTGAAGAGGCTCATTTGCCACGGGAGAAGCAGTTTGATGGATATCAGACAAATCTCTAAAAGATGTGGAACCTGCTTCTGGGAGTGGTTTCTAGAAATGGTTTCCGCTTCTTCTGAATGACTGGGATGGTTCCAGACCTTCCAAGTTCTGGCAGTCCAAATTGAAGTCATGTTCTTTGACTGACTGTGTGAATGATTTTAAAACTAGATTCAAGTTTTCATTTTTTACATTAACATTCTTTCTTTTGAGATGATGTATCCTTTTGGGTATTCCTACACTATGGTGATAATAACAGCTGCTTTCACGAAATACTTTTAAAAAAATGAAATAATCCCATGAAGTTGGAGTGGTTAGGGAAGAAAGGGATGCTTGCTTGAGAAGAGAATTAGCGTATGACTCAGAGCTCTGCTGCTGCTTCTCTATCAAGGATCTTATAATTTGATTATTACATTGACACCATGGTTTCTTGACGGGTGGTCCTCTGAATCACTTGAGGGAAGGTGCTCGTCAAAAATTTTGATGCCTGAGCCGCAATCCAGACTTTCAGGGTCAGAATCTCTGGGGTCTGCATCTTTTTTTTTTTTGGTCTTTTGTCTTTTTTAGGGCCGCACCCGCGGCATGTGGAGGTTCCCAGGCTAGGGATCCAATCAGAGCTGTAGCTGCCAGCCTAGGCCATAGTCACAGCAATGCCAGATCCGAGCCGCATCTGTGACCTATACCACAGCTCACAGCAACGCCAGATCATTAACCCACTGAGCGAGGCCTGGGAGAACCCACAACGTCATGGTTCCTAGTCAGAGTCATTCCCGCTGCGCCACAACGGGAACTCCTGGGGTCTGCATCTTAACCAGACCTCGAGGTGATCCTTGTGCACACCTAAGTGTGAGAACTTCCACTATAGAACACAACTGAACCTATTACTATCACTACTGATGTTATTTCAGCTTCAAGCACTTCTTACTTCGTTTTGAGAAGGAGAAAGAGATGATGAAACTTACAAATATATATTCGTTCATGGGCTATGGGCCTCCCACTTTCATTTTTCTGTAAAATGGGATCCACAAGAGCTACGGAACTCTTTTCATGTTAAAATGAATAAATGTTTAGGAGGTGTTTGGGGTCGTCTACTAAGAGGTAGTATAAATGCGCCAAGCATTATTACAGGAGAAATATGTAGATGAGGTTGACATATGTATGCCCCCAATTCCCATTTGCCATAATTTAAGAAAATAGGTACCAAAGTGGTGCCAGTGGATCTTAGAGCTAAGTTACTGCTTTGGCTCTGTAAAGGGAGGGCATGCCTAACCCAGGGGAGCTATAAAACATCAGCTGAGTATTGATGGAGTTTGGAGTCAAATAGAAACCTGTTCTCCTGTGCAAACAGGCACATATGTGGAATTACATTGCTATAATCAGGACACAACCAAATTCACAGATGTGCCCAATTTTCTGTTTCCTCTATATTTTACCAGTTTCACGGCACAGTGACAAATGAGGAAAGTACTAAACTGATTTTGCATAGCATCTCATAGAAGCTGCTCACAAATCTCACTGGTGGGAATGAACGTCACAAATGTTAATAGTTAACTGCTACATCTGTCTAATCCATCTCTGGGATACACTAAGCTCTCTGTTACTTTGCATATAGCAAATTGAAGAAATCCCATTATTCTAAGTCAAGTTTAAAAAAAAGATTTCCTTTAAAAAAAAAGACCTTCTCTCCCCAAAGATTTTTCTTCTTCTATTTTCACTTTTTCAAGTGCATATGACTGATAATTATAAAATGGAATCAGGAAAGAAGGTCTGACGGAGGCAATCCGAAATGGGAAAACATAAACCCCTTAGTCTTGTCTCTCCCACTGGATATGTTTCTCACCATTTTTAGCTCCTAAAATACCAGGAGGCTCTTAAAACTTTGAAACTCCTCTACCAACACCCCCGAAAAGGAAAGCAGGATTTTCAAAGTTTGGAAAAGAGGAAAAACATATTGCAGCGGACAATTTGTTTTCTGACCGTGAGCGTCCTCTCCCCCCGCCACCCCCATGTTATTCCTTTGTGGGAAGTCACCTGGCTGCATTAAGTGCAATCTTAATGTTCCAACAATTAAGACTTCCCCCCTCCCCGAGCCAACCAGTAAGTGCCTGACCCAAGCTGGGTCAGTCAGGCTCCTCTCCTGAGCTTCGTATCTTCAGCCCAGTTTGGCAAGGGTGGAAGAGTGCCCACTGTGAGTGGCAGTGCCCTGCCAAGCCTGTCCAGTAGTTCCTGCTGCCCAGAACCCCAGGGCTGCCCTGAGTCTAGAAAGATTCCCGATATCAGCTATCAGTTTTAACATTTGATTCTTTAGCTCCTTCATATCTTTCCTATAAATTCTTCTTTTTCTTAACCTAGACAAGGCCCTTGACTGTTGCTTACTATTAGAGGTGTCAGTTTAAATCTTTACCAACTGGCTTACCTGTAGGAGAAGTCAGAAAAAGAATGGATGCTCTTCAGGGTGGCTACCAAGCGGGTTCTCGCAAAGAGCTGTTACTGATGATGTTAGATCTCACTCCTCTGCTCATTTTAGGAATAGTGGTATTTTCACCTGAGCTAAGCTTTGCTTATAGGCATGTGCTAGAAATAAAAGATGATGATATTAGCAACTGAGGTGGAAAAAAGATCCTAGCCAAGCAAGGGTGGGCAGAGGGATGGGTATGGGGCTAATACTGACCAGCATGAGGGAAAAAGCTGCACGGCGAGAAGGTCTGCATTAAGAGTAGCTCTCAGATCTGTAGAATCCTAGAGATGCTTTGGGGATTCCCACAAGACACAAGATCCATGACTTGAGAAAGACTATCCTGTGGCGGGAAGAGGTAAGGATACATGACTGGAGAAAGGTTTTCTTGACTGAGTGAGATGGTGTTGATAAATCCTTCACTGACTTGTACATCTGCCTCAAGCAACTGGAAGAAAGTCATAACCTCCCCTCTTAAAATAATGGGTAAGTTCAACTGTGAAGGACCAATATTTAGTTTACGTGTAGGAGAAGGCAAAGCTGTGTTACATTAAGGTACATGCTGAAGTTGAACAGCAGGCCTAGGTAGGATAGGTATAGAGAATGTGATCGAACTCATGCCCGATTCATTAGGCTCCTTCCCACCACACCGCCTCAACCAGGCTCCCTCCCATCCAATCTCGCACGGAGCTAGCTGGCGACAACCCTTCCAGGATGCCGTGCTGGTGCCTGCCTTACACAATCCCTCCTTCCACCCCGAGTGTTCTCCACCGTGGCTACTCCTCCACAGCTCCTGGTTCACATGGCCTCTCTGTGCACACTAGGAAAAGCACTCTTTGCTCAATACAGTAAGTTTCTGCCAGAAAATTGTTTAACTATATGGATTTTGTTTGAACAAACACCTTATTAATATTTTTAGGAAAATTCTTATTTAAAATATATTCATGTGTAGTATCTATGAAATAAATAATGTGCCTTCTGGAGTTCCCGTCGTGGCTCAGCAGAAACAAATCCAAGTAGGAACCATGATGTTGGGAGTTTGATCCCTGGCTTCACTCAGTGGGTTAAGGATCCGGTGTTGCCGTGAGCTGTGGTGTAACCTGCAGACGCGGTTTGGATCTGGCTTTGCTGTGGCTGTGGCGTAGGCCAGCAGCAACAGCTCCAATTAGACCTCTAGCCTGGGAACCTCCATATGCCACAGGTGCAGCCCTAAAAAGACAAAATTCAAAATAATAATAATAATAATGCCCCTTCTGGTTGAACAGCACACAACCTGCATACTCATCTTAGTCGTTCTGGGTGACAAAATATCCAGAGACACTCATGAAGAAAAGACTCAGAGCTTACAAAGCTCATTGGAGAAACTTTCCGAACCTGTGTTCCCACTCCCAGCTCCATCATGGCACCTGTCACACAGTTCTGTATGTATATCACCCCACAGTAAAATAGAAACACTTTAAGAGGGGAAAATGCTTCTTATTCACTTCTGCAACTTCAGTGACCAGCAAAAGATTGGCAAATGGCAGATGCCCAGGAAATTTTTGTTGAAGAAATGTTCATTCACAGTACCCAATGTAAGGTCTTGCACATGAATAGCATTTATTAAACTCCCAGAAACAAACATCAGTGGTACTGATGTTTATACCACCTACTCTGGATATTGTGTATGAGTTCTGAGAAACTGAAGATAAAATATTAATTCTAAGAGAGGATATTTTCATCTTTTAATACAGGGTCTTGCTAGTACCTAACATCATAGTTGTTCAGTAAGCATTCGCTAAATGAATAAACGAGTGATCATGAAAGAGTCAGTGAGTGAATCAGAACAAAGAAGGTGTCACCATCACTCTTCCTTATAGGCCAGAAATACTAAGACTTGTTTTCTTAATGAAATTCGGTGCTTAGAGTAGCTGAAAAGTCTATCAGCATCATGATAGATATTTGAGAAATTGTTTTCCCCTAATATAAAAGAAAACATATCACTTCTATTAAGATGTCAGAGTACTGATACAGAGAAGGGAAAAAGCCCATAATATTAGGTGCAGAATAAAATGTTCCCCATGAAGGTAAAGGATTTTCCCCTGATATTTTTGGTAAGATAATGTCCTGGAAAAGAGAACTTGAAAACTAGTATATTGATTAAATGTTTCCTTTAGCTTTTACATTTGAACATCAGCAAAAATACTGATTAGCAGAGGTAACTCAGAATTTGGCTGCACTCCACTTTCACCTGAAAACATCCAAGGCTATAAAAATAGTTGAAAGCAGAAATTTTGTTTTTAAAAAAGAAAATCAATGTCCAGAAACCACTGCTGGACATCCTAAACTTAGACACCCTCAGAGCCCATTCAATTAAAATTGGCATGAGCCATGGAGCAACTTCGTCAAGAACGGTCTTTTGGGGTCCGTATGTATTACTCACTAGGGCTGCAGAGGAAGCTGAGACAAGAAGGACCCAAGGAAATATGCTTTCTGGTTCCCCCGTGACACCTCAAAATGCCTTTAATTAGAAGACAAACATTCCAGTTCCCCCAGACTTACTGGCTTTGAATTGGTGGCAGATCAGCAGACCCTTCAATTGCATATTTGTTAGTGTGATCAGAGAAGAATTTTAGTGACAAGAACTTTTCAAAACATTGGCTTTAGATTTGCTGGGATAGATCCTGTCTTCCTCTACTTTCGGTGCACACGAGATGGGTGAAGAATGAATATCCGTGCTCTCTGGGGCCAGGCTGCTTCACACTTTGAATATTAAAGGCATAATATCTGGGGTCCATGACATCTCCAAGGACCTAAAAAACAGTTTAAAAGCTGAAGTTTCAAAAAAGAAAAAATGTGAAAGGGACAGACTGAAATTAGCAAATGCTTACTTAAATGTATCCAAAATGTAATACTACGTCAAAATCATGTACTGTTCAATTTAAAATTCATGGAATTTCTGATGGAAGATAATATAAGAAAGGGAATGTGTATATATGTATGACTGGGTCACTTTGCTGTACAGCAGAAATTGGCACAACATTGTGAATCAACTATACTTTAATAAAAAGTTTAAAAAATAAATTAAATAAAATTCATTAAATTCCTGTTACACTTGAAAGCAATTTGTGGGTTAGATTTTATCATTTTGCAAGTGACAAATAAATCATATCATGTAAATTAAATGTGTTAATAATAGCCAAATAAATTTAAACATGAGAATATAAACATCAGTTCTGTAAAATGAATAAAAAAAATTATCATAGAGGATGCAGGTGAATTTCCATATATTCGATATCATGTACGCTGGAAGAGAGATTGGTGGGCCTGTAAAGGGGCTCAGACCCACAGTGATTCTATCAGTTGTGGTAAAAAAGAACCCAGGACCTGAAATTTCTTTCCTTTTCATGCTTCTCTTTCAGGGTCAGCCAGTAGAGCAAGAGGCAGAGTGAAAAAGCACTGGATTTGGAGTTAGCCAGGTTCAAGTTCTAGGTATGCTGCTTGCTTTGTTTTATGACCTCAGGGCTGAGGCCCATCACAGCTAATGGGCTCCATTTGCAAAAAAGTAATTAAATTAGACAATATAGTAGGCTATGTTGGATGAAACACCCATTTGTGGTGTTTCAGTTGCCTAGGGTTCAGCCTAACATAGGAAAGCATTTTGGAAAGTCTAAATGATCACAAGGGATTAAGATTCCAAGGGAATTAGAAAGTAAGGAAAAGGGAGGGAGATATTAGTGAATGCCTATATTTACTTGGAATATCAGGGTGAGGGTGAAAGAACCACAGCACTGTGGCTTCTAGGTTTCTCAATGCCAGAGGAAACTCTGATGCCTGGTCTGGCACCCTCTGTATCAACAGTATGGCCCCCTGCCCAACATACCCCCAGACTGCTGTTACTCAGAGGTCCATGTAGGACCTCCATGTATCCCCAAATAAAAGAGACAGTGCTTTAGCCTCTTGTTCCACCCTCTGCTCCCCATCCTCAAGCACCCTATCACCCTCCCTCCTTCACAGCAAAGAGAGGGAATGGGGTGTGTTTGGTGGGGGCAGCAATATACTCTCCCAGGAATTTCCAAGCCTGTAAACTTGTGTTTACTTTGTGGGACTAACAGATTCAAAATTTCCAATAACCTATAAAATTATTTTCATATCCATCTCTGGTAGAACTCCATAACTACTGGTTAGATGATGACTATATGTATTCAGTAGATATTTTGCCTTGGACAGACTTTCTTCTTCTTTTAGGTTTGCAGCTTATAGAAACACTGTCTTCCCAGCCTGATATTACTCATGGAGGAAAAGAGATGAAGCTGAGAGCTACCAGACAGAATCCTAGGTGGGGAAGTGGCTCCTTCCTTCACAGTGAGGAAGGTGAGTCCCTTGTCTTGCTAGATTCACATCATCATTCATTAAAAATAAAGATAAAAAGTAAAGAATTAGACGTTTTAGATAAAAGGCCAGAGGGTATCACAGGAAGCTTTTCGATCAGCTGTTTCATCAGAGAGGAAGTCTTGAGGGTAAAGTCCCTCTCTGCTGCACTTTCCTTCCCCACTCCCAAGCCTCCTTCTTCTTATAGCTTTTTTTTTTTGGTGGGGGGGTGGTCAGAGAACTTTGTGGAAAGTTCTAGGCATTCTTGGAATCACCTGACTCCACACTTGCTGGGTTACGGAAGAGGGAAAAGAGAACTGAAAACAAAAAAAGGGGGGGCGGATAAAGGGAAACCAGCTTTCCATCTTAACACTCACTTGGTTGTGGCTCTTGGCTGCTAAGGGTCGGTTGTGACTGATTCCCAAGGCAAGGACTGTGACCACCCTGCTACAGATTAATTCTTTCCTCTTATAAAGTTGGGCTTCAGTATACTTAATGAGGGAGAAATAGGATGTGATTTTTTTTTCCCTTCAGAATCACTCCAGTATGATCTACAGAGTGATTAGCATGGCTCAGCCTCAGTTGGGATATTATGGCTTAAATTATTCCTATTAGTTTCCAGCTGACCTTGGAACACAAACATTACATCTGATTTCAATGAAACTTTAGACTTTGTTGTTCTCAGTCAACTAATGAAACAGCTGAACCTTCCCATGACTTGCGGTAATTATAATAAAGGGTAAGTATTATCACGAATAATGCAAACCGATTTATAAGATGGCAAAGTGATACTCTGCAAGTTGTGGACAGAGACATTAAAAATGTGACCTGAACACTGACTAAAAAGGCAGTGCCATCCAGAAGGTTGGTACGTTACTGCCAAAATACAATCCCCCCACCTGACAGCATAACTTTGTACAGTGAGTTTTGGCACAACCAACTGGTTACAAGAAACATTATGTTAACAGGAAAAACCACTTTAAAAGTCTGTTTGATGCTTAAAGCTCTCAAGTACACTCTAAACGTTTAAACTAATACTTCAAACTGATTAAAGCATTTATGGAAAATAAAAGTGTTTTGCCGGGGGTGGGGGAGATGAGGGATCTTGGTTGTTGTTGCTTGCTTGTTTCGTTTTACTGAGGTGTAGAACAGAAACCCCAAATTTGACAGATTTCCCAGTTCTAATTTAGTTTTAAAAGTTTGAGTTTATGCCACCCCAAACAATTTATCCAAACTCAATGGATTTTCAAATCAAATATAATGACCCTCCTACCCTAGCAGAAGGATGGTTTCCTCTTCCTGGTTATATTCTTAGTGCTGAATATAGTGCCCGACACACAGTAGATGCTTAGTAAATTAATACTGAAAACTAGGCACCTAAAACGTGGGAATGCAGCCTTGTCACTCACTTAGGAGCACTCTGGCATCACCTCATGCCTAAATGGATGTTTCACAGATATTTCAGACATGCTGTTTTCTGATGAGAATGTCATGTTTCTGCTTCCTGACCCAGTGTGCCCAGTGAACTCCTTTTCATCCTTCAAATCCCTTTCTCAGAAGAATCCCAAACCAGTGATGACCAGGACCTGAAGATAGCCAGTCTGGGTTTGATAGCTAGCTCTGCCACTAACAAATGACCTTGAAAGTGACTTGACTATTTTTTGCCTCAGTTTCTCCATATACCTAGCGGGTTTTGTGAGGACTAAGTGGGTTAGTGTGAATCGTATCATGATTATTTAGCAAATGTCAGCTTTTAGTGCCTCAGGTTAATTGTCACACTGTACTGTAATTATTTATTTACTTATATTGTCTTTGCTCAATTTCAGCTGGCCCAGTGTGGGATTTGTCTTCTATCTTTGTACTCACTAGGTTTACAAAGCACAGGCTCTACACTTGGTAAGTAAGCAATAAACGTTTACTAGTTTGAATAAACTAAACTCAACCCATTCGCTGGTGGGGCACTGAGGCCAAATTCTCTCTTATTCTTTAGGGAGGTTCTTTCAGATGGAGAAGATCATTTGGGTTAGAAACCTGTAAATTCCACTTCCTGTGACTCACCTTGCTGGGAATGAAGTAGAGACATCTAATCTTCACTAAGAATCTGAAATAGCTACAGTGTTTCACTTTGACCAAGTTTTCTTTTAGGGACATACAAATTGACCTGAAGTTTGATTTTGCCTTTAAGAAATGGTTTCCTTTCCTCGTTGTTATTTTGAGCAAATTCACATCATTCTTACTGTATTTCATTTTCTGAATGAAAGTCACTTCCCAGCTTGCACAGCTAGGGCTGGGGAAGAGGCGAGGTTTTTTGGGTATACCACTTTCTTCCAAAACTATCATTGATTGGAAGAATCTGTTTTTTCCCCAACTTTTAACCACATTAAAAAAATTTGTACAAAGCGTTTCCCCAGTTTCTTTTCTGAGTGATGTCATTCCCCAAGAACCTAAGTATTCAAAGAAATATCATAATAAAAAAATGCGCTTTCAGGCCACAAAACACAGCATAAAACTGAAGCTATTTTGTTGTTTCCAGAAAAATAATTGCTCACATTCTGAACACCCCGTGTTAAGCTCTGAAATTAAGTTAAAAATGTATTTATAGAAAAATATCGAAGAAATACAAATAAAGCTTGCATAGAACAAAAAGTTGTGGCAGTGGTAAATAAATGACAAGGGTTCAAGAATCCCTGGGCCAGAGAACGTTCGTGACATTTCTCAACTTTTCTATGAGAAACAGAAGGTGTCCCATCCTGGTGTGAGGACTCCCCACCAGTCTCTCCTCTGCGCTCCTTCTAGAATCTTCCTAGGGAAACACAGTGGTCAGGCCACCAACTGTATATGGAGGTCTTGGAGGCCAGCCATCACCATGACGGTCTTTATACAACAGGAAAGAGAGATGGGTCTCCAGCACAGTCTTGCCTTCCCCCTCTCTGCTGTAGCAGGGGAGCTTCAGTCTCTTATCATCCGCATGCAGTAGTATCTTCCCTGGCTTGGAGGATCCAAGGTCTTAGTCAATGGTTGGTTATTACCATTTTTTTTCCCTATTATAGAAATGAACTACTGCATTGCCCTCATTCAAAGCCATTTGTCATTTAACTATCAGGGAATTATAAACAAAATGGGTCTATTTGGTTACTGGGTCCAGTGCTCACCAAGGTGGGGCCTTCCCACTTCCTGCACTGTTATTTCCATATTTTGGTCCATTCCAGTTTCTGTATTCCAAGGACTTCCCTCTAAACCACTGCGATTCCAATGGACTATATCACTTATAAGAAAGTTGTGCTTGACCAGCTAAATAGTCCTTCCCATAGGTAGTTACTAATCTTGATGCCCTGCCATGAAGTATGCCTTCTGCGTTCCACCTGCTCAGCTCAGCACAATGATCCTGAGTGCCTGTGGCACCAGCCCCTGAGGCCAGACCAGGAGACTGGACGCTGAGGAGGACCCAGCTCTTGTGCGGCTAGGCTTCTACCCCATGAGTTATTTTTACTTTTTCTTCTCTTGCCAACCTTTTACTGTTCTTGAATTATTCCCACATCCAGCCCTACACCTCACTGGGAAATAGGGGTCGACTGTGTGCACGGAAACCGCTTCCTCTTCCAGCAACTCTTCAGGTATCAATGCCCCACACAGGCTTCCTGCAGATCACCATGCAGGGAAGACCCCAGCCTCCTGCCACCCCATCTTCAGAGAGCTGATAGCATTTATTTCCAGATGACAATATATTTAATTTGCATTTCGAGTCTTCCCTCTGCTTGTGAATAGAAAATAATTGTATTCTCTTAGAGAAAAGAGGCTTTTCCACAAGTGCAAAGTCATATTCCACATTTTACCCACACAGAAGACTAACCTGGGGAGGCAGAGTGGAAAAATTCTGTGACTAGGATCAGACCCAGTTCCGTCACTAACTCCTTGGATGACCCTAAGCAAGTCACTTATCCTTTGTGAGGCTTCCCTGGCTCATCTTCTGAAGCAGAGCTGCTGTTCCTTGGCTGTCCTACTTGAAGACATAACATCAAACTCTTGTTGAGGACTTCCAATGAGACGATGTTCGTGAAAGTGCTTCATGACTGCCAAGTGCTGTGCAAACGTCAGTCAGTCCGTTGCACGGTATCGTGTGGATCAGGGGGCTCCTCACGCTGTGTAGGCGGCCCTTCTTCCTATGCATTTCCTCCCTCCCTCATCTGGTGAGGCCCTAGAGAATCCCTATGGATTTCATTAGCAGAAGCAGAGCCTACTCTCCCAGCCCCAGTCAAAAGTGCAGACTGCTTGGCCCTATCCACCTACTGCTCTGGAGTTCAGGCTGTAAATGTCGGCATGACCAGGTCCTAAAACAGTGGGAGTAAGACTGCTCTTCCTCAGGAGTTGTGACATTGAGCCTGTGGTTCCAGGGCTTCACAGATAGGTTTTAGAGGGGTTGATAAACCTCACGAAGTAGTTCACAAAATTATACACATATTTTTTGAGAAAACATCTATAACTTTCATCAAATATTCAAAGGGGCTCTTGGCCCAAAAGCTTCTGAAATTCACTGCCCTAAGATAGCTTTTTAAAATTATTGCAGTGACATGGATCATGTTGCTTCATAGCTAGGTAGGAAAAGCATGGGTAGAATTAAAGTCTTATGTATTATTATTATTTTTTCTTTTTTGGCTGCACCTGCGGCATATGGAAGTTCTCAGGCTAGGGGTCTAATCAGAGCTGCAGCTGCTGGCCTATACCAGAGCCATGGAAATACCAGAGCAAAGCTTCAAACTAGCAGCACTGGATCCTTAACCCACTGATTGAGGCCAGGGATCAAACCCTCATCCTCATGGATACTGTGTCAGGTCCTTAACGCATTGAGCCCCGAGGGAACTCCTTGCATATTATTTTTAGTTGATAGGTTCCCACTTTACGAAAAAGATTCTCCCCTCCTTCATTTTGGGGGAACCCCATTAAAGAGTTCCAATGAGACATTAATTGAAAATATTCTGTGAACTGCCAAGAGCTATGCAAATGAGGTTTTATCACACTTTCCCTGTCTTCAACTTTTTTCACCATTATCTCTACATCCTCCATCTTCTTACCTTTATATTCTTTTCTATAATCAGAATAAAATATTTTGTGCTTGTACATAGAATGACTAGGAAAACAGAAAATCAGGAGTTCCCATCGTGGCTCAGCAGAAACGAATCTGACTAGCATCCATGAGGACGCATGTTCGATCCCTGACCTTGGTCAGTGGGTTAAGGATCTGGTGTTGCTGTGAGCTGTGGTGTAAGTTGTAGATATGGCTTGGACCTGATGTTGCTGTGGCTGTGGTGTAGGCCAGTGGCTACAGCTCTGATTCAGCCTCTACCCTGGGAATCTCCATATGCCAAGGGGGCAGCCCTAAAAAGAAAAATTAAAAAAAATGAAAATCAGCATATAACACACATTATGGTGATGCATACAATAATATATAGACAATGAGACATTAATACATATATATACATCGTTATACTTTTTATAGTTTTTATAGCTTTCTTTACTTTTTTCCTGTTTCTTAATTCATATTTCTTTCTTTTATCTATATTACTATTTTGAATTACTAGAGTGTATTCTCTAGTATCATATGATCCTGAACAATACAAGGTTTTTAATTTTGTGATACTTTGATTTATTGGAAATGCATATATTTGGTGGTTCAGATAACCAAAACATATTTCTCATATGTATTTGGTCTTCACTGGGTTCCTAACGCACAGCTCCCAAAACCCTTGGAATTTTATCCCACCTCAGGGTGGGGGCAGGTTGCCAGGAGAACATACCATATGGTTAGAAGATTGGAACTTTCCATTCCACCTTCCTGGGAGGGGAGAGGACTTGAGGTTGAATCAATCGCCATTGGTCATGATTTAGTCAATCATGATTATGTACTGAAGCCTCCATAAAACCCAAAGAATAGCTTTTTGGCCTTTTTTTCAGAGAACTTGCACATTGGAAAACAGAATGCCTCCATGTGCCACCAGCCAGGCCCTGTGCTCTATGAAGACAGAAGCACCTTTCTTTGGGATCTTGCCCTGCATATCTCTGCATCTGGCTGTTGCTTTAATATCCTTTTATAATAAGTTAGTCATCTAGCAAGTAAACGGGTTTTCCTGAGTTCAGTGAGCCATTCAAATTAATCAAACCTGAAGAGGGAATCATGGGAACTCTGATTTAAGTCAGTCAGTCAGAAGTACCAGTAAAAACTTGGGCTCGCAGTTAGCATTCTGATTTGGTGGTGTTGGGGGATGTTCACTGGCATGTCCAGTTTGTAGTTTGTAGTTGCCTCGTAAAAATCCCAAGTAACAACCTGGGATTGTGATTTGCACCTGAAGTAGAGGGTGGTCTTGTGGGATTGAGATCTTTACCTGTGGAATCTGCTTCTGTCTCCAGATAGGTAGTATCAGAATTGAGTTGAATTCTTGGACACCTGCTGGCCTCAGAGTACTGCTTGCTGCTGTGGGGAAGCCTCCACATACAGGTTAGAACTGGGTCCAAGAGCCCTTTGCGATTTGTTTGTTTTTGTCCAAAACCATCTCTCAGAAGAGAGGGAGGGAGTTGTCAAATATTTGAGCTCTTACAATTCTTCCATATCACAGAACATTTTCTCAAATGTTTTGCTGAACAACGCTACACTTTAAGCAACTTTACTGTTATGTAAATGGTACATGTAATTTGGAGACCTCCTTTTATTCTAGCACAGGAAAGTTTTTTAGCAGGAGTGAATGGGTGACATATTTTCTAAATTCCTGCATGTCCTCACATTTAATTAATAGTTTGGTAGTGGGAATAGAATGCTAGTCAATCATTCAATTTTTTTTTCTTGTAATTTTGAAGGTACAGCTTCATTGTCATCTAGTACACTGTGCTGATGATGGAAATTCTTTAGTTTGTCTGACTCATTCCTTTGTGGGTAATAGAGTAATCATGAGTCCCACCCACCAACTATTTCCCATGCTTGTCCTGTGGGAGGTTTGCATTTCTTGGCCTCCTTGAATTTGAATACAATCATGTGATTAATTCTGGCCAATGAGCTGTGAGTGGAGACATACGTGTCACTCCCAAGCCAGAGCATTTATTTTGAGAGCCGCCTGAACTCTCCCTTTCCCCGTTGCCATGGCAAGTGACAACGCTCCATGTAGTGGGACCATCAGTCTTGGTACCATGTGAGGATGGCGATGATCCAGAAGCACATCCTCTCAATATCTGTTGTATATTCTGGAGATGCTCAACCTCTCTTGTGCCTCTTTCTCATCTTCCAAAACCCTTACTACAAAGCTTTGGGCACAAATCACATGCTTTCTTTGGAGTGTAATAATCTGGCTTTAGCTTAAGGGCAAACTTTTCATTGCCAGCTACTTTATGGTGGGAGTAGGGTAGGGATGCTCCTTTAAAATATTAACCTGGTAACTGCCCACCAACCCCTGGCACTTACTGACACTGAACTTGGAGATTTCCGAGTCTTTTGAGAACATCCCTTGCTTGCTTCTGGTATCTTGGGCTGTGATTTCCTCTGCTCTTTCTCTGTCTATTCCGATCACATATGTTTTCAGTATTCTAGGAATTCTTCAACATTTTTGACTGACAGATGGTTTCTAGCCTTGTTCTGCTTTTGTTAAAAAACAAAACAAAACAAAACCCCTTTACTGTCATTTCAAAGGGATCTTTGGAGGAAAGGGGAGGTAGATGTCTGTGCTCAGTCTGCCATTTTTAACTGGAAGTTAAAAGTCCAATTTTTAAACAAGAATTTTCCTTCAGAAACAAATCATATTAACTCTGAGTTGTCTAAGTAAAAGGGTAATATATGAAAGCATTAAGAATATAAACCATCTCCTTCTGGGACCTTAATAAACAATTGTACCTAAACTGTAGAAACACAACTTAGAAGGACATGAAAATGTTAAAGAGGCCTAAAAGGATATAATAAAGATAATTTGAAGCTTGGGTAATAGGGTGTTTGAGGAGAAGTAAATGGAATTAGGACTATTTATTTTAGTCAAATAAAATTTCAGATTGTCCTAATATAGTAATGCATAAAGAGCTAATGCACAGATCAAATTTTCTGTATCTTTACTAAGGCCAAAGTAAGCAGAAAGTTTTACAATACAGAGAGAACTTTAGGTGAAAAATACAAAAAGAGCTTTCTCCATGTAATATGAGTAGTGGAAGACCTAAGGAGGTGCAGGAACCAGTTCTCCAGCCCCTAGAAAAAACTGAGGAGGGTTGGTCCAGTTTGCAGATCTGCCTAAAGATAGGAGCTTGCAGTAGACTGTCCCCAAGGCACCACGGTTGTCTGAGAGATGCAACTGTGGTCAGTCTTTGGCACGTGGAAATAGATCATGGCACTGTCGATAAAGCTATAAGCAAGCACATCTTTCATCATCCTTGTAACACGACATTATTCATAAGAAGCTCAAAATAGTATTGTGTTGTGTTGAAGTATTTTTTGCCAACTATTAAAAAGTTCATATTTAACTTTTCCATTATGAACTGGAGCCTTCTTTGGAAGTTGCCTTCTTCCCATAAAGTCTTCCCAGATAAGGTTTTCTCAGCGACATTTGACTGGTCAGCCTGACACATAAACCCAAGCTAGTTATAAACCCTAAGCTGCTTATTGTTCTTTATTTAATTACCTCTAGTGGGACAGTTTTTTCCCCCTTATTGATTATTTTGATATAATTGCCAACACAGAAAAGCAGAAGAAGAGAAAAATAGTTTTTAGTAAGGACTATTTACTTTAGCCAGATAAAATTTCAGATTGTCCTAATATAGTCAGGTTTCCAGTGCAGAAAGTGCTAATGTGCAGATTCGGTTTTTTGTATCTCCACTAAGGCCAAAATCAGTAGAAACTGACTTTGTAGGGGGAAAAAGTGTAGGTAAAAAAATTTAAAAAGACTTTCTGAATGTTAGAGCTTTTAACTTTGGCAATGAAATGCCCAAGAAAGAGACAGAAACTCGCTCTTTAATTCTTAAAAAAAATTGTGATGGGTGGTTTAGTCGTAAAACTGTCAGCATGTCAATGATAGAGATTTTTTGAAATTTCTATGAGGTAGAGAGTCCTGGTTCTGTCTTTGTAACCCTGGGAATGTCTTACAAATTAGAAGTACATCCTGGAATTAACTCTCTGGTTTAGAGGGGACCAAATTTCCCTGGGGGGGTTACAGATTTGCCTTCTTTGGCTGGATATGGGAGAGCACTTCAGTTTTACCCAAGTGACCACAACTTGAGTTTATCTGGAGGTGTTAGAAATCAAAAAGTCATAAGACTTAATTCATTCACCTATTCACTTATTTGATTAAGCATTAATCAAATGTAGAAAACCAACCTGGAATTGAGAGCAAAAGAAAGCAAGACACAGATCTTAATGGTTGTTACAAGGGCACAGTGGTTGATAACACAAAGACACCAGAAGACACAAAGAAAAAAAGTCATTTAATTTCAGTAAAAAACACAAGAACTTCACTGTCTTAAGTCGGCCACTCACTGCCAATGAAACAAGTTGATAAAGTAAGGATTTTTCGGTGGTCCTTTGTCATTCTCAAGAAGCTTTAACCACTAGCCCCATCCCACTGTTTGGGAACCTCTGGACCATGAGGTGCAAGGAACTGGTAAGCACTTTTGCACCTTGCCACTGCAGGTTTGCTGTGTGGGTCCGCCTGCTTTAGGAACTTGTTAGAATCCTGGACCTTTTCCCAACTTAAGTCAGGTAGTTTAACAAGATCCTCGGGAGATTTATTTGCACAAGGCCATTTGAGAGGCATTGCTCCAATACATTTCTAAATGCTTACAGGGACAATGAGTTAATTTAAGGTAAGTTGCTTGGGGTCCGTTCCTGAGCTGACCTTCACCCCCTCCCCAGCAGGACTAGGCTGTAAAGTCTGCTGGATATTCCTCATACTGGAAGAGCATACAACCCTCCTCTTTTTTTTTTTTTCCTCTGTTTTTCTTGAATAGCCCTTTCTTCTCCAGATGAACTGCTCTGATCCCATGATTATTCAGCAAATATTCACCAAGTTCCTTCAAAGTGTCAGGCCCTGTAACAGGTCCTGGGTGAATAAGAGTGGACACAAATAGCACAGTCTTTGCTCTCAGAGATACTTATAGTTTAGTCACAAAGACAGATGTTAAAGAAGTAGATAATGAGGTGAAGAGCCTTAGCAATTACTATAACCTCTATTTTTCAGATGAAGAAACTGAGCCTTGGCCTAAGTAAATTTTGTTCCAAGTCATATATACATTTGTGGGGTAGATGGACAGATATTTAGCATATAATCTTATTTTGGGGGACATGACTGCAGCACACTAAAGTTCTTGGGCCAGGGATCAAACCCACACCACAACAGTGATGACACTAGAACTTTAACCTGAGGAACCATGAGGGAGTTCCTTATCATACAATCTTGTGAAGGAGAAAAGACCTGCCAAAAGTAACCCAGTGGCAAAGTTACCAATTAAGAAACAAACTCATTATTAAGAATTAACATGAGAAACACAGAAAATAGCACCCTGGAACTTCAAAGAAAAGTATAAGCTTATAGGTATAAGCTGACTCAGCTAAGTTCTTTCTGAAGAATCGGAACTCAGTTGAACTCTAAAGCAGTGATTCTAACTAGAGGCTGCACCAGAATCATCCGGAGAGCCGGTGAAAGGCAGTAGTGGGCCCCCCCTCTAGAGTTTTTATTCGGTAAATCAAGGAAGGGTGCTGGTAATTTGCATTTATGACAAGTTCTTCCTTGCATTTCCACCTGATGTGCTGATGCTGCCAGTCCTGGGACCACCCTGAGAACCTCCGCTCTAAAGCAGTGATTTTAAACAGGGGTAAGCAAAGTAATACTGCCCCCCGGGGGGACCTTTGGCAGTGTCTGAATTTTTGGTTGTTATAGCTGGATGCTGCTTCTTGCTGGTCGGTAGAGGCCAGGGATTCTCTTAGACGGCCCAACGATGAACAGGACAGCCCCCACAACAAAGAATTATCTGTCTCCAAATGTCAACGGTACTGAGAGTGAGAAATCTTGCTCTAAAGCTCAACCTTGGCTGCCCATTAGAAACACCTGGGAAGACTTTAAATATCCTGATGCCCTGTCTGTACAATGAAATCAAAATCTCAGGGTTTGGGACCTAGGTGACAATATCGTTAAGGCTCTTCAGGTGATTCTACTATGTAGCCGCAGTGGAAGAGAACTCTTATAAAAGGATGGGAAATATGTCAACAGTAGAAAAGTGTGTTGGTTAATATGTTTGCTCCCAGATTTATACTCCATTTTCTTCATCTTACACAGGTCCCCAGGAAGCAGTCCAGGAACCATGTTACCCAGGCTCCCTTGCTCTCTGGATCCTGGGTGGATGCAGCCAACAAGAGGTACCACGTGGCCACTGGAGGCAGGATGAAGGAGCTAATTGGTTATTTATTCCCCTCTCCCTCTCCAATGTGTTGTCACACTCTGACAGTAGTTCTGCTCTGCTATGGCCTCAGCTTTTTTGGGTTGGCAGCTTTTCCACAGTGTTAGCACTCAACCCCGTTTGGGCCACCCCTTTTCCTCCCTTGTCCCTTCAAGGTTAGCAAAGCTTACTGCCTTTTCTTGTTAATGCCTGGGTGCTTCAATATTCATTATCAATTCCCTCAACTCTACACACATCTCTGTAGATGATCCCTTTATCTTCAAAATTCCAGCTGAGTATGCTGTTTCTGGCCAGGTGGGGCCAGCTTCACAGGCATACAACCCAGCAGTCATGTCTGGCCCCATGCTCAGCAAAGGCTCCACACCTGGCTTGATGCACTGCTATATTCTGTCTTGAATTCCTAACACTTGAAGAAGAGGCTCTGCATTTTCTTTCTTTACTGGGCTTCGCAAATCGTGTACTGATCCTGCTGCCAAGACTCTCGTTGATATAAAGTTGTTGTTGTTCTTGTTGTTATTATTATTATTATAATTATTTTGCTGCACGGGTGCCATGTTGAAATTCCCTGGCCAGGGATCAAACCTATGCCACAACTGCAACCTGCGCCAAAGCTGCAGCAATGCTAGATCCTTAATCTACTGAGCCACAAGTGAACTTCCACAAAGTTATTCTTGATAGGAAGGAAATGACATGAGCAAGACTTGGAGTTAAAAGTGCACTTGCTATAATTGGGGAACAGTGAAATGTGGCCATCTTCAACCTGGAAGGAAAGGATAATCCATCATCATTTCTAGAGCAATCTCCCAGTGATCTGGAAAAAGCCGATGTACCAAGGTGTACTGCAAGCCAGCATCATCTGCTGCAGTGTCTGCCCAGTGGGTCTGAGCTTAGGTCAAGATGAGTGACAGTTTAATACCAGTAACCAGTTTTCCACACTCCAGTTCTCAATATGTATGCCTAGAACTTCTTCCAACAGTCCCACTCTAGATCTAAATGTGTGCACAATCCAAGAAAAATTATGTTCACATTCATTTATCTCATTTTATCCTCACAATATGCCACACAGCATAGTGGCTCTGGAGTAATACAAATTTTAATAGATATTTTAATTGAAATATACAATACTTCAATAAAGTATTGAATCATAAAGCTATAGCTCAATTAATTTTCACAAAGTGAACACATCTGGTTCTCTGATAAAGAAAGAGCAGAGTTCCTATCATGGTTCATCAGGTTAAGGACCCGACATTGCCTCTGCGAAGATGTTGTTTCAATCCCTGGCCTTGCTCGGTGGGTTAAGGATCCAGTGTTGCCACAAGCTACAGTGTAGATCACAGATGGTGCTTGGATCCATTGTTGCCGGGCTGTGGTGTAGGCTCCAATTCGACCTCTAGCCTGGGAATGTCCATAAGCCACAGGTGAGGCCATAGACAGACAGGAAGGAAGGAAGGAACGAAGGAAGGAAGGAAGGAAGGAAGGAAAGGAGGGAGGAAGGGAGGGAGGAAGGAAAGAAGGAAGGAAGGAAGCTGTTCTGAAAGCCCCCTGTGCCAACCTCCTCTCCAGAGATAACTGTCGGCCCCATAGAGAAGTGTTGAGTTCTTTATGGGAAAAGAATCATATGGTATAGGTTATTTTTTGTCTTGCTTCTTTTACTCAATATTGTGTTTGTGAGACTTATGTTGTATGTATCAGTGGTTTCTTCCCTCTCTTTGCTGCATAGTATCCATCATAAAAATATTTCCCAGTGTACTTACTCATTCTAGTACTTATGGAGTTTTGCACTCTCAGGTTTTTATATTATGAATGATGCTGCCATAAACTTACTTGTCATTTCCTTTGGTGCATATGTATGCATTTCTTTGAAGTATACATTTAGGAGTACAACTGCTGTATTGCTATGGGATCTTTAAGCTTTGGTAGACATTCCTAAACAAATTTCCCAAGCGTTTGTATCAGTTTATATTGCTACCAACAGTGGATGAAGGTTCTAGTAGTTTCACATATTCAACAACACTCAATGTCATTTTTTTCTGATGGGTTCATAGTGAATTTCATTGTGATTTTAATCTTACTGTGAAATTGCATTCATTCCCTTGATAACTAATGCGGCCAAGCACCTTTTCATATATTAATTTTCCATTTGGGTATCTTCTTCTGTGTAATGCTTATTAAAGTTTATACTTATTTTTTAAATTTAGGTTGATAACTCTTTTTCCAATTGATTCATTTTTCGTATTCTATATACAACTCCTTTGTTGTTTCTATATATGCAAATATCTTGCCCCATCTGTGACATGTCTTACTCTTCTCTTGGTGTCTTTTGACACAGGAATTTAATGTAGTTCAATTTAGGATATTTTCCTTTTTGGCTGTTCCTAGTTCAGAAATCTTTGTTTCAAATCCATGAAGATGTCTTCTCTTCTCTTAAATTGCCTTCTAGAAGCTTCATCGTTTTACTCTGCACATTTAGATGAATAACCAAAATATTTAATTTTGTAATTCATGAAAGGTGAATGTCTAGGTTTATTTCTTTCCATGTGAATACACAAATGAGCTTTGATCTTTTACTTACCAAAAAAAAAAAAACCCATGCCTTTCCTATCATTCTCTAGTGCCACTTTTGTAAATCAAGTATCCAAACATGACTGGTTTTAGTATTATGGTAATTCTGAGCTCATAGAGGAGTTGTATAGAATTATTATTAGTTATTTCTTAAATGTTTGGTAGAATCCACCAGCATTCTGGATCTAAAGTTTGGGAGTTTCCCCCCATTTTAGGAGGTTTTCTTTAATAAATATAGTACTGTTCAGGTTATCTCTGTCTTCTTGAATGAGCTCTGGTAATTTGTGCCTTTCAGGAATTTTTCTATTTCATATAACTTGTGTTTATTGGCAACTCTTAGCTTTGTTAATATTTTCTGTTGCTTTCCTATTATCTATTTCATTTATTTGTATTCTAACATTTATTATTTCCTTCCTTTTGCTAACTTTGGACTTTGTTCTTCTTTTTTTAGTTCCTTGAGGTATAAAGTTCGGCTGTTATTTGAGGGTTGTTTTTTTTTTTTTTTTTTTTTTTTTTTTTTTTTTTTTTTTTTTTTTTTTTTTTTTTTTTTTTTTTTTTTTTTTTTTTTGTCTTTTTAGGGCCACACCTGAGGCATGTGGAAGTTTCCAGGCTAGGGTTCAAACTGGAGCTACAGGTGTCAGCCTACACCACAACCACAGCAACTCAGGATCCGAGCCGTGTCTGTGACCTACACCATAGCTCATGGCAATGGTGGATCCTTAACCCATCTAGCAAGGCCAGGAATCAAACCTGCATCCTCATGGATACTAGCTCGGTTCATTAACCACTGAGCCACGGTGGGCACTCCCTATCTTTTTTCTTGAAGTATGCATTTATTACTAAAAACTTCCCTTCTAGAACTACTTTTGTTGAATCCTCTAAGTTTTGGAATTATGTTTACATTTTTATTTTCTCAGGATATTTTTAATTTTCCTTTTTGATTTCTTCTTTGATCCATTGGTTGCTTAGGACAGTGTTGTTTAATTTTCATGTTTTTATTAATGTTTTAGCTTTCCTCTTTCTATGGTTTCTAGTTTCATACAATTGTGGTTGGTGAAAATACTTGATGTAATTTCTTTTTGAATTTATTGAGACTTATTTTATGAGCTAATATATGATCTGCCCTAGAACATATTCCATATGTGCTTGAGGAGAATATGTATTCAGCTGTTGTTGGATGAAATGTTCTATGTATGTCTGTTAGGTTCATTTGGTCTACAGTATTGGCTCCAATGTGGTGTTTCGTTACTGATTCTCTGGATGGTCTCTCCACTGTTGAGAGTGGAGTATTAAAGTCCTCTACTGTTATTATATTGCTGTATATCTCTCCTTTTTGTTCTGTTAATTTTTTCTTTATATACTTATGTGCTCTGATGTTAGATGTATAAATATTTGCAATTATTGTAGCTTCTTGATGAATATGTGTCTCTAACACTATATAATAACCTTCTTTGTCTCTTTGACCATTTTTAACTTAAAGTCTATTTTGTCTAATATAAGTATAGTTACCCCGCTTCCTTTGGGCTACTATTTGCTTAAAATGCCTTTTTTAAATATCTTTATTCTCAGTCTCTTTGTGTCCTTAGAGATAAAGTAAATCTCTTGGTAGGCAGCATATTGATGGATTATTGTTGTTGCTGTTTTATCCATTCAACCTTTCTGTCTTTTGACTGAAGAATTTAATATATCCAATCCACATAATTATTGACAGATAAGGACTTACTATTGCCATTTTTGTTCATTGTTTTCTAACTGTCTGTAGATTCTCTCTCTCTCTTTTTTTTTTTTTTTTGCTTCCTGTCTTACTGCCTTCCTTTGCAGTTTGATGACTTTTTGTGGTGGCATGCTTTGACTAGTTTATCATAATCTTTGTGTATTTACTACAGGTATTTCCTTTGTGGTAACAACAAGATTTACATAAAATAGCTTATAACATCTTATTTTAAGCTGATCCTTTCTCTCTCTATGAATTTAACTCATATAAGTGGAATCATAGAGTATTTGTCCTTTTGTGTCTGGTTTATCTCACCAGCATGTCTTCAAGGTTTATCCATGTTATTTTATGTGTCAGAATTTTATTTCTGTTAAAACCTTAATAATATTCCATTGTATGTATATATTATGTTTTGTTTATCCTTTCTGTCCATAGACATTTGAGTTGCTTCCACCTTTTAGCTATTGTGAATGATGCTACCACACACATTGATGTAAAAATATCTGTTCAAGTCCCTGCTTTTAATTCTTTTTTGCATATACCTGGAAGTGGAATTGCTGGATCATATGGTTATTCTTTGTTTATTTTTTTGAAAAATCAAACGCACTATTTTCCACAGAAGATGCACCATTTTATATTCCCACAAAGAATGCACACGGGTTCCAATGTCTTCATATTGTAGCCAACACTTGCTAGTTTGGAGTTGTTTTGTTTATTTGTTCATTTGTTTGTTATAATAGCCATCCTAATGGGTGTAAAGTGGTATCACATTTTGGTTTTGATTTGCATTTCCCTAATGATTAATGATGCTGAGCATGTTTTCACATGCTAATGGGCCATTTATATTTCTTCTTTGGAGAGATGTCTGTTCATGTACTTTGCCTATCTTTGAATTGAGTTGTTTAGGGTTTTTCAGTTCTTGTTGAGAGGAAATTTATTTTCTAGAAGATAAATTGATACAATGGTTCCAGGATATATTTTCTGATACCATATTGCCAAAAATGTTTTTGAAATAATTAGCAGTATGTATGTCTTACAAATAACTTTTATCTAAAATATGTAAAGAACCACTACAATTCAAAAAGAAGACCAACAGCCCAGTTTGAAAGGGGTTAATATTTGAACAGATATTTCACAAAAGAATATATACAAATGGCCTATACGCAAGTGAAAAGTTGCTCAACATCACTAGTCATCAGGGAAATGGAAATTAAACTCATGAATATGATTATATACCCTAGAATGGCTAATATTTAAAAACCATAATAATACTAAAATTTAGTGAGGATGAGAAGCAACTAGAACTCATACAAACTTTTACTGGGTGTATAAAATGGTGCAACTAATTTGGAAAAACATTTTGGCAGTTTCTTGAAAAGTAGAACATGCATTTATCATAGAACTCATAATTTAGCATCTAGGTAGCTACTCAAGAGAAATGAGCCATATGTCCATGCAAAGACCTCTACATAAATGTTCATAGCAGCTTTATTCATAAGAGCCAAAAGGTGGAAACAACCTAAATGTACATGGATAAACTATAATATAGTCATAAAATAGAATATATTTAGCAATAATGGGAGCAAACTACTGATACATGAAAAATGGATTATTCTCAAAACGTGATACTGTGTGAAAGGAGTCAGATACAGAAGAGTACATACTATATAACTGAATTTAAATCGAATTCTAAAACAGACAAAACTAATCTTTTGTGGTAGAGTCAATCTGGGGTTGCCAAGGAAAGTTAAGGGAGGGATTAGAATGCAAAGGGAAACAAAGGAACTTTTGGGGTGACATAAATATTCTATCTCATGACTGTGGTGATGGTCATTTCACAGATATATGCATGTATCAAAATTCACCTAAATGTATACTTAAAATAGGAACATTTCATGATATGCAAATGGCACATCAATAAAGTTGGGGATTTTTTTCAAAGTAATTTCTCTTAGTAACCAAGGAACTATGACAATAAGTTTCCAAACCACCATGATATACTTAGATCTAACCTAAGTATGACAAATTAACACCTTATACTGAAAAGGCATTTCAATACCTAGCTTCTTTTATTCATAAACTGAAATAATTTCTCATAATACTATTAGAAATAATTACATTTAGTCTTTTTCTTTCAGATTTTCCGAATATGCCATTACATTTCAAACAAATAAAGTGAAGAATAGAATAATGTAAATTTTAAATGTTTGGGTTAGCAGACATCAAAATTCATCTTATTACTTATAATATTCCCTAAGTAAATGGAATAAGTCATTTCAAAATTACTTCCTTTATATTTCAAATATATTCTGTTATGTTGAATGGGCCTTTAAATATAATACCAAGCACAGGGAAAGTTCCAAGGGTGTCATTCTGAGTCTGCTACTGAGTTGTTATACAAAATTGCCTGCAATGTTTTTCATTTCAAAGCTCATGAAACTGTACAAGTTTCATTTGCAGTTTTGCCTGGGTAAAATATCTGAACCCAATAAAGACTTTTTTAAATTATAAAAAATTTATGGAAAATTAATTATTTAAAATAACATATAACATTTCAATACTGCAGAAGAAAAAGGACAACCCAACAGTAAAAATATACTCTTGTATTCTAACGGTTAGCGTCAGAGGATAAGATACTACCATCTTATGAAAATAAATCTTATCATTGCCTTGGACATATCCTGAGTAGAATGCTATATATGAGGGTATCAGCTCCTAGGGTTTGAGATTATAACACAAAGAAAAATTCAATTTCCTTGAATTTTCATGACAAAAAAAGCATTCTCTTTTTTTTCTTTTTCTTTTTGTAGCTGCACCCATAGCATATTGAAGTTCCTGGGCCAGGGATGGAATCCAAGCCACAGCTGCAACCTACACAGCGATTGTGGCAACGCCAGCTCCTTTAGCCCACTGCACCAGACCTGAGCCACTGCAAATGGATTCTTAACCAAATGCACCACAGTGGGAAATCCTAGCATTCTTGCTAAAAGGCATAGATTTCAGAAAGGGAGGGAGCAGTAGAAAGTCCAGAGAAAAACCTCACCCAGAATGTTAGGTTTCAGGAGTATGTCCTAGTGACCTAGTGACATTTATCTGCAGAAATGTGACTTCCATAGTGTCTGCAGAGAGCTGGAAAGTTATTACTCAAATTGCACTGACCCATTTTACTGAGAAAAGGTCAACCCCTAAAACTAAGAAGGACATCAATTTGATCAGAAATCCGTGATTTTTAATTTTTGAGAAAAGGGTTTTTCTCTTTTTTAAGTTATACCACGGGGTCAATTGACAACCAGACTCTTCTAGCCATCCAGAGGAATGTCATCTCTATCTCTAACATTTTGATTATCTGGTTTTGAATTTTATATATATATAATCAGGAAACTATGGACTTGTCTTCCCTCAAAGCTATTCCACTGCAATAGCATGATTTACTGGAAAGTCATTTACCGTATTTCACATCTTCAAAGACCAGATCCCCTTTATTTCTCTACCACAAAGTGCTCCCTAGAAATTTTCATTACAGCAGTATGAATTAATGCCAGTTGTTACTCCAGGAGAGATCAAACTGAAACCTCCACAGAAGTCCAATTAACAGGAATCTCACAGGAAGTGATAGATACTGTGATGTGCTCTTCAGTGACTAACAGACTATGCTCTCTGTTTAAAGAAAAAAAAAAAGGCAGCAAAATTGAGCAAGCCCCCAGGGCATAAAACAGACTGCAAAAATAAATACAAAGAGGGTAAATAACAAATTTTAAAATATATAATCAATAAGGATGGGTGAATGTGGCAGCATTTTAAGATAAAACTGCATTTTCAACTATTTTTAAAATGTTTCCCATTTGGCAGAACCCCAAATGGGCTTTGCCAAGCACTTTTTCTTCTTAATTTTTAAGTACGTATGTATTTCAAGGAAAATTTAATCCATATGTTCCTCTCTCATTTACACAATTTATCAAAATGTTGCTTTGAATGAGCCATTTAATGTCTAAGAAAACTGAAGAGCACTTCTTTTTCCCCCCAATACAGGTTTTTAGGTTTTTTTCTTCCTGAATTAGATGTGTTTTTGGTAGTACATAGAGAGCTAATTGAAAAATATTCAATTCTATTTTAAAATTCAGAATCAAACAAAGTCTGAGAAAATTCAAAATATAAAAGAATGCATACCCCTATAATATACTATTTTCAAGTTTCTACAGCCTTCTTTCATTTACATGGTTCCTATCAATCAAAGAATGTTAGAATTAAAAGATACCTTAGAAATGACGTTTGTTTCTCTCACTTTAAAAACTAGGAAACTGAGTCCCTGAGAAGCTGAAGAATCTGCCAAAATCACAAAACTAATTAGTGGCAGAGCCAAGACATGTGTCTTCCCATTAGTGACTTCTTTGGTTTTTCTGGTTTTAATTAGGATTTTATTTATAACATATAGATGTGTAGGCATAATACTAGATTATAAAAAAAAAAAAAAAAAACTGGAGCTCATTTCTGCATGAAATGTGCCTGCCAGCTTCCAACAGACCAACTCCTGGGCAATGGATAGGCTAGAAATCAAAAGTTCAACCTCTGAAAAAAAAAAAGTTCAACCTCTGGTGTTGCCACTGAAAATGTCAATGGCCCAATTCACCATGTGATGGTAATTGTATCTTTCTTTACCATCCCCACAAAGGTAATAAAAATTAAGTCCGGGTACACGCTCAACACTCGCGAGGAAGATGCTACAGGAAAACAAGCTGATTATGCTTTAACTGATATGGATATTTCTTTGTCTCTTTTTCCTCCTCTTCCTTATTCTCCTCCCCGCAAAAGGGGACTGATTATTCTGGGCTACACAGGGATCTAGTGATGAGCATAAGGTGCAGTCTGGAGAGTCTTAGTGTCAACATCAGTCCATGGGACAGGATTAGGTTACCCCTTTGGTTTAGCCTCTGTAATTAGTGTTCTCAGTCACCCCAGTTTCTTTAGGCAAAGAAAAAGGCACAGATGAGTAAAAACTGCTATCCCCGGGTAAATAAGAGATGGGAACAGAAGACTATTGGGGCTTCCACTTGTCATGTCAGGAGGCAGTCATAAGCTCCAGACCACAAATCACAATCAGTAGAACCTCATAAGATTCTGTAACCTTGTAACTTACCAGTGTTCATATTGTGTTACTCTGTTTTGTAGCAGAAATTCCCGGCAAAACCCTCTTTCTTTTAATGTGATGAGAGGCAGATAATATGTGTGTGTATTTGGGAGTAACAAAGAACTGAGAGAACTTTTATGGAGGGAGAAACTAAAATCATATAGTACAGAACAGGTCAACCGCCTACTAATTGTTGAACCTTGGGAACATTACTTAACTTCCCGTTGTCTCTGTTTACTCATCTATAAAATGGAAATAATAATAGGATATACTTCATAATTTAGTAAAACAATACATGTAAAATACTTTCGACGGTGTTTGCATATAACAGAAACTCAATAAAATAACTGTGGTTGTCCTCTCATATTTTTTACACTGAAATGGGAAAATAGGCTGAACTCCTAGGACTTGTGGCAAACAGAAAGAAAACACAGGAAGATGATTTAGGACTGATAAGGAGCTCTCAGTCTAAGCAATCAAAAAGCTATTATAGATTGACTGAACTGGGATTCTAAACTCGACTACATACTAAAAGTGAAAAACAAGGACAGTGATGCCACGATGGTAAGTGCTCATATCACTGGTACATGTGATTTTTGAAAGACTGTAACCCTACCTTCTTTTATGCTGACTTTCCGCTGTCAAAAACAACAGTGTATTCAGGAGTTCCTGTCCTGGCTCAGTGGAAACGAATCTGACTAGCTAATCCATGAGGACATAGGTTTGATCCCTGGCCTCACTCAGTCGGTTAAGAATCCAAAGTTGCCATGAGCTTTGGTGTAGTTCGCAGATGCAGCTTGGATCTGGCATTGCTGCGGTTGTGGTGTAGGCCAGTGGCTACAGCTCCGATTTGACCCCTAGCCTGGGAACCTCCCTATGCTGCGGGTGTGGCCCTAAAAAGACAAAACAAAAACAAAAACAAAAACAGTGTATTAAAAGATTGGACAGCCATTGGAACCCAACACAAAACACTCAGAAGTTCCCCCAGATCTCTTGGTTTAAGAAATGGTTACTTTGGCAATGACCTTAGACATAACAGCTTTGAGGTTTAAGTGAGGTGGATTTTTGAGTTGCTTTTTCTTGGTGAAGTTTTTCTCCTTCAATTGCATGTAATTAGATTGGTTATATCAGATGGTAGATGGATTGAAGAGAACACTGGCTTGAGAAGTGGGATGAGGTGATTATGGGTTTGGTTTTGTCTTAAGTGTCACTCTGAAGACAACATCCTTTTTTCTAGGAGTTGTTGTCTATGTATAAACGAGGCTGGATCTGATAATCATAAATAGCCCTACCTACCAGTCTAACATTTTGTGAACTTTTAATGGTGTAATTATAAAATAGTGAGATTGGTTTTCCTGGCCATGATTACCCTATCGTCGGATTTATATAGCATCTTTCTTTGCTGTATATTCTATTCAGAATAATTGAGAAAACAGAGAGGAATGTGGTAAGTCCAATATCTTTTGAGTTGGATCTGGGTTCAAATGTGAACTTTTTCACTTTATCAGTGGCTCAATATTGGACAATTTAATTTCTCTGAGTATAATTTTGCTCAGTTGTGAAATATAGCTCACATTACCTATTTCATAGAGCTGTTTAAAGATGAAATGAGAGAATTTAAGTCATGTGCCTGCCGCCTAATAGGTACTCAGTAGAAGGGAGATATTATTATAGTGTCAAGAAAGCAAAGAATAGATACAAACATCTCAAAGAAGGTATTGCATCTAAGGGAGTGTCAAACAGCATAATGACATTCCCCAAACCCAAAAGCCTATTGTCATTTTTTTTTATCATGTGCTACAATATTATTAGTGGTGGCCCTAGAGGAAGCAATGTGATAGTGTTTATTAAATGAATTAATGAAGCCACTCCCTTCGGCCAGGACTCTTGGGCTTTGCTGAACACTGACACAATTTGTAAGAGAATTACATCACATACTTGACTTTTGAATTCATAGTACCAGACATTTGGGGCCTAACTGACATAAACATATACTATATTGATTAGTAAGTGAAGTATTTTATATTTAAATGATAAAAAATATTTTTAAGTTTTTTCCTGATTGACAGGTCTGAAATGGCTAGAAAAAATAATTTTTCATTAGTGGGAAGGGCTACATGAAAATAAGACTGAAGAAGGTAATTCTAGGCTGTGGAGAGCAATAGTGAACAAACGTCTTCTAATCAAAAGAGCTTCACAGTAGAAACTTCTCCTCTGATACAAGTGAACATTGATGATACCACCTGGGAGGTATCTTCCGGTTTGGTCAAGGGCTATCCTGAAAAAAAGGATATGCTTGGCCTTCAGAAGAGGGGGTCTGCTTGCTGAGATCTACCTTCTGAGAAAAGAGGCAAGGCAGGACCAATGCATTCAAGCTTTTGATGGACAAAGTCAGGAACCAAGAAACCGGGGGTTACCCTGTCAGCTCTGAGACTTCCCCCTGGTTATTTCTGTTGCTCCAGTCAGCTTCCCATGATGATTACCAATAAAATCTCTAAAAGAATCCCTAAAAATAATGTGTATTCTGGAGTAGTGATGGGAAATTGCTTTGCACTCTGCAGCCAGATTGAATGTGGTGGGGTGGGGTGCAGAGGGAGGGGTGGGGGAGATCGCAAAGGATGGAGGGAAGCAACTGCGGAAGAATGGAGGAAGCAGGCTGAGTCCCAGAGGCCTCTGTGAGGAAGAAAGGAGATGATCTGGGCCGACAGCAGGGGATCCCAGACATAGGGTGGGGTCAAGCAAGGAAACCACTGTCTCAGTTTCTAACAATTCAAGTTTTTTTTCCTCCCAGCTTATGATGGTCTACTTCAAAAATCTGTATTATAGTAAGTAATAACTCTTTCTTACAACTTTTCTAAAGTGCTTTCTGAAAGAATTTATTCTCTGGGTTTGGGGAATGCTGAGAAGACCAGCTCACTAAGAAATAAATTCAACCTGATTACTTAACCAAACTTCCTGAATGGGCAATATATGAATTTATCTCCAAGTCGAGAATGAACAGAGCATTGTCTTCCCAAATGTCATCATCACTTCCTGCCTTTGAGAAGGGACTAGAAAGACTTGTGTTGAATTGATTCAGAGTATTTTAGGTAGGTACTCAGCTGAAATTTGGGGATCAAAGCAAAAGAGAAGAAAAAGAAATAAATAAGACAAAATTTGTGAGCTATGGGAAACAAGTGGTGTGGGGGGAAAGCTAATTTTCAAAGGTCTCCCTGCTCCCCATGACCACTCCCTTCTCTTCTACAACCTTTCCGCCTCTCTTCATTTCAGTTTTGAGTTAGGAATACTGGAACTGATCACTTTTCAGCCTCAATAAGTCCTTGCTAATTATTTTAACATTTCAGGTTCAGGAAACCCAAACCCAGTGTTTGTTAAGTGCTCCTTGCCTTGATTTGTATGCCCTCTTATATTTCAAGGGAAGTTGGGTCCATGTGTTTCTGATTCATTTTTACTTAACTCATCAAGACATTGTTTCATGAAGGCCATTTGATGTCCAAAGATTCTGCTGAAACTTTTGTTTGTTAAATCATAAAGCCAGTGGAATAATATACAGCTTATGACAAAAGAACAGAATTAGGAGACTCGGGAACTAACTATCCTACCTGTATCCCTGCCATGGTTTCATACGATGATGCATCTCTTTTCTAGATATCTGTGTTATCTGCATAGAGATAGCAATGCTTTATGCAAAGTTTAGAGAATTTTACAATAAAATATAATTCTGGAGAGTCTATTAAGAGTAAGACCTGTTATAAAGCAATACCAAAATAGCTCTAGAGTGGAAAGAAGGAGTTTTTGCGGCAGTTATAGTAGTTTTCCAAGTATCACAACTCAAAGGTAAAATCTCAAAGGGTGATTAGACAAAACATTATGTTTCCAGTGGAAAGCATAACCCTTACATGGATTTATACACTGGGACAGCACTGGTTTCCATTTTGAGCTAACAGTCACACCACAAATCTGTTTAACAGTTTGCAGAAAGATAAGGGGTAGATGTTTTGCCATAGAGAGAACTTGCTGTTTTTTACCCAAAGGCAGAGATTCTCCTAATATTTTATTTTGGAGCACAGAATACTGACCAAGTTTCCCCTAAAGGTATTTCCTCTGTAATGACAAATTGGGCAGATATCAACAATGAAAAAAACATTTTTTTTCATTCTTAGTTCTAGCTTTCCACTGGGTTATTCATCCCGCAGGTATTTGCTTTCCTTCTGGGTTATCAGGGAGCACCCTGATCATTTGCCACACCTCCAGAGGGCACAACAGGATTCAAAACTCAATTATGACTGGGGTCAAGAGCAGAAATCAGGGGAGTTCTAAAAAAAATGAAGAGGAAGTTGAGAAGACCCGTTCAAGATGGTTAACAGAATCTGCCTCTCTAGCTTTATGCCTTAGTAAGGCACCTAGATGAGGAGAGTGGCCATGAGCTGATGGATAACAAAAAATTAGCTTTTTTAATGCAAACCATTTGTTTCCCAAGTACGCAAACTTTGCATTTACTTACTTTCTTATTTTCTCTCAATCACTTGATCCCAGAGCTATGGCCTGATATCAGGCAAAGGGCCTAGTCAAACATGCATAATCACCACCTAGAACAGACTGAGGTACACAGAGAACCACTAGACAGGTAGCCCCTCCCCCTTTCTCTGCAGCCCAGAAAGTGGAGTGGTTGGACCCGGCACGGCCAGATATACCATGTTTGTGCTGCAGGAGAAAACCCCAGTCTCTTTTCCGTTCTTTTTCTAGGGTTCTCATGAAAGAAGCCTTGTGATAAGGGGATATGTGGAGGGAAAACACCCTAAATTTGGTTACCAGCTGCTTGGGGGAAGTACATACCAGTGCTGGGTCTGCCAGCTTCCCGTCACCAACATCCCTAGGAGACTTGACAGGAAGTTGAGACCAGTTACTGACTCTCCTGTAGTGGTGGTAAGTGGGAACTGTTTCCAGCTGGTTCCTTCCAGGCAATCTAGAGACATTCAATGGACAAGCGTTTCTGCCTCTCTACAACTGGCAAAGCTGTTGAGACCCATTTCAGATAGTACCTGCTACTTGGCCAGGGAGTGGGATGAGGAAATTAGGAAGGACATAGCAGCTGACTTTGAGCCACAGAAAAAAATAAAAAACAAACAATCTAAAAAACAAAACCAATTCCGACCTTCTAAAGGTTCAGAGTATAGTGAATGATGTCTGAAAACAAATACTGACCATACAACATGGAAAATCATCTCTGAGAGATGGGCGCACCAGCAGAGATAGCATAAATGATGTAGAGATCAGCTCTGATGACAGGAGGGAGGGTTCTAGGCAACACCTTCCCAAAGAGTCTGTGCTCATGAAGGGACGGTAATCTGTGGGTCCAGGCTGAGGGAAGGGCATTCCAGGCAGAGAGAAATACCCCTTAAAGGAATCCTGATAACAACCAAGTCAGCGAAGGTCTGCAAGAAACAGACACATCCCTCTGCACCCCTGCCCCTGTCCCATTTTACATATTCTGGAAGAGTCGAAGCTTTTTTTATGTTTTCTTTCTCTCTCTCTCTCTCTCTTTTTTTTTTTTTTTTTTTTTTTTGCTTTTTAGGGCTGCACTCACAGCATATGGAAGTTCCCAGGCTAGGAGTCAAATCTGATATGCAAGCTGCTGGCCTATGCCACAGTCACAACAACGTGGGATCTGAGTCACATCTATGACCTACACCTCAGCTCATGGCAATGCCGGATCCTCAACCTACTGAGTGAGGCCAGGGATTGAACCAGCATCCTCATGGATCCTAGTTGGGTTCGTTAACCACCGAGCCACAAAGGGAACTCCAGAAAGAGTCAGATCTTGAGAGGTTAAGTCTAACAGGTGAATGGCAGTTTCCCCAAGTTCCATAAACAGCTAAGCACTGTCAGGTCCATTTCAAAAGTTAAAGCTCTATTAGAACCCTCTGAAGTCACAGACTGCTCTCAAATGTCTGCTGTCTCCTAGCTGAGTGGCCTGGTTGCTGTCCTCTTCCAACTGATCACTGAGCTGGGGCAATATTAGCTAAACTTCCCTGTCTAGTTGGCTTTTCTATCTCTTTTGGCCAGGAGTTGTTTCTGTCCTACCCAACAAACCAAGCACCTCTTATATATTAAAAGGAATGAAGAATTCCCTTCTGGTCAGGTCAAAGAACATAACTCCTATAATAAAACTCAAAGCTCTGAAAATAACAGCTTCCTTCTTTTTTTAAGGTTTATTATATTTGTTTATAGTTGTTCCTGCTTCAGAATCTCAGAGGCTTAATTAACACTGGTGAAGTCACAGTGTCCCCTCCCAGAACCACACCCTGTGATGTCTAGTTACAGAAAAGCTGATAAACTATCTCTTTTCAAGGCTTATGTGGTTTTGCCCTAAAAAACTACATTCTGTTTGCATCAGAGATGCCAGTGCACTCTAGTCATCTGCCAATCAACTTCCATAGTCACTCGGTAGCTCCTTTCCCTCTCTATGGTTTTCTCCCTAGGCAGGCAGTGAATGAATGGACAGTTTCAGTAGTTCTGAAAGTCTTCAAGTCCTGAATTTCCACATTCATAGCTCTCAAGCAGGCATGAGAAGGCCCTTGCTTTAGCTTTTTCTGGGAGAAATATGAGAAATGGGAATAAAATTTAGAAGCACATACACAGACCTATTACAGGTAAATCTCAACATGTCTTGAAAAGCATGATGCCCTTAAATGGGTGAATCTGGCTAAGACGAGAATTGAGCAAGAGGGTGTTTGTGGCCTATTGCTGTATAGCAAACTACCCCAAAACTTGACCTTGAAAAATACTAACCACTTATTATCTTTCATGCTTCTGTGAGTCAGGAATTTGGGAGTGGCTCAGTTGGGCAGTTTTGGTTCTCATGAGGTTACAGGTAAATGGGGTTTGGGACTGGGATAATGTTGAAGGCTTTTTCACTTATATACCTGGTGCCCAGCTGGGAAGACTCAAACAGCTGGTGGCTACAAGTAGTGGTCTTTCTATTTGATCTCCGAGTCATGGCAGCTTTAGGGTATCCAGACTTCTTATGTGGCAACCCAGGTCCCCAAAGGCACATCTCCCAAGATACAGAGTCAGGCAGAAGCTGTATCGCTGCTCCCAACCTAGCTGCAGAAGTATCATAGGATTGCTTCTCCCTCATCTTATCTGGCAGACGAGTCATTAAGGCTGGCCTATGTTTAAGGGGAGGACAATTAATCTCCACCCTTTTCCTGTGGAAGTGTCCAAGAATTTGCAGATCTGTTTTAAAACAATCACAAAGGAAGTCAGGAAAAGGGGAGTGTCAACTGGCAATGAAGATAAATAGCAAAGTATAAAAGAAATCATCATTTCCATGGACATTTCTTTAAAATCTGTCATGAATCAAATTCAGACTTCTAAAAACTTCTCATTTTTACCTTTTATCTAGATTCTAATTTTTTGTTTCATATTTTAGTTTTTCTTAACGACATTTTTCCTTTTAATTTAATCGATCAAAATCTATTTTGATCTGTTCTATTCAAAATAGAATTTGGTCAATTAAATGAATCTAATTTTATCTGTTCAACTCTGTTTGGACTAAATGTTAAGCACGTGCTTAACAATTGGGATACAGAAGCAAATATATAAAGTCCATGCTTTCAAGGAGTTCACAGTCAAAATTACAATTCCCTGTGACAACTGCAACATTAGAAGCATAAACAAGGCATAGAGATGGAATAGATATGGGAAAGAAAAATAACATGAAACAATCATACCATATATTTTCATTAGACCTCACAGATTTGAAAAATGAGACTTTCAATTGCACCTGTTTTAAATGTGCCATAAGCTACATTGTTAGTATGAATTTGGAAAGTATTCCCTAAGGTAGTTCTTTAGTTCTGAAGCCAGACAGATTTTCTGAGGTTAAAACACAAAGACCTAAGCATAGGGTCCTCATCTAGGGATAAATTAGTGTGATGTCATTTGGTCCACCCCCGTGCATCCAAGTAGATCACAGCCCAGCCCAAATCTATGGAAATCTATCCTATGTTTTCAAGGCAGTGCTAATAGGAAGAGCTCTCACATTGCCTGTGGTAAAAGATTCTTACTATGCTGCAGGAGGTCCTGATGTGCCTTCAGATATGAAAACCCTAAGGGAAAGGCATGCGCAGAGAGAGGAGGGTACCGGACAGCATTTCAAGACTGCTACATCTAGAGGCTGGAAGAAGGAACAAAGTGCCTAAGAATACGAAAGACTAGTAGTGAAAGAGCTAGGCAAGAAGAGAGGAAAAAAGAATCAAGGCAGTAAAATGTCATGACAGCCCAAGAGAGAAGATTTTCCATAAGGAGAGGGGAGACACCCCTATGAATGAACCACATGGGTCAAGAAGCGTGAAGACTGAAATTGGCCCTATGGCACTACTGGGATTGCATTCAACTCAGTGCAATTCAGCAGCCATGCATTTGAACTTCTACTGTGTTTCTGGCAACCTGAAGTGGCTCCACACTCCCTACTAAAGAGATGTAACTCCTTAATGCAATATTCATTGCTTTTAGATATGATTTAGCCTGGTTTATCAACTGCAATGACCTCACATGTACACTGACTATACTAAAATAGATCTTATGCCTAAATTTTCCTTTCTTTCTTGCTGTCAGGCAAAGAAGTTCAAAGAAGTTAATTCAAGGATTCACTCTTGGTAGGGATGTGTTTTAGGAACAGAGAATGTTTAGATAAAAATTTTAGGCAGAATTCAGGAAAAAAAAATCATCTGTCTTGTTAAAAAACTTCAGCCGAGACAGTGAGGAACTGATTTCTCAGAAGAATGCTTAATTGCATTAAAGTTTATCAGAAAATTGCTTAAGCATTTATCAGGAATGCTAATTTCTTTCCAGAAGAAACTTGGTTGTGAACTGTCCCACACACAAAAATCGTTTTATTTCCGACCAAGTTTAGGACAATTTTCTCTCCCATCTTTTTACCCTTCTTCATGAACACTTCATGCTTTCTCAACATGTTTTGTGCTTACGTGACCACCCCCACCCCCACAACCCCTGCCACTTCTTGTTGCTCCAGGTGAAGATCAAATGTTCTCTCCTAATAATGTTTTCTTTCTATTCTAAACTACAGTTCTTTTATTGTAGCTCTTTTTATTGTTGTTTGTATTCATATCTCCTATTTTAACTATAAGAAAGTATATCTTTTCCTCCTCATATACTCATTAATATTCAATGAAGGTGGACTAATAAGTGTACGTAACTAAATCCATAGTATATGCGGTTTTGTAATGCAGTCTTCAATATATTGCACTTCAAGGAACTATTTCACAATCTCAATTAATTATTGCATTAGATTAGAGTCAGTGGTGGATAATCGAAAACTCAAAAGAAAAAAAAAACAGTGCTTTAAACAAGACACAAGTTAATTTCTTCCTCTGTAAAGGCAAACTGGAAGCCAGCAGTTCAGAGCTGGTATAGTGAGTCCATGGTGCTTCTATCTTGTGGCTCCATCCTCCTCCATGTGTGGCTTCTTCCTTGTGGTTCAAGATGGATGCTTGATCTTGAGCCATTACATCCTTATTCCTGACCACAGGAATGGGAGAATGGCATTCCTCTTCTTTGTTAGGACCCGTCTCAGAAGTTGCACACAAAATTGTCAGAATTGTCAATGCACTGATAAGTCAGAGCACATCTGATTACATTCCATTAGCTATAACTTAGTTACATGTAGCATGGGTAGTGAGGGAACCAGGAATGTACACAATTTAAAAAACATGCGCTCTACTACTAAGGAAGGAGAAGGAGCAACTATTGAGGGAGAGCTAGAAGTCTCTCCTTCTGCAGCCTATTTTAATGCTTACCATCACTTTAATGCAAACCTCACTGGTCCCATTTTTTTTTAATTTTTCATTGAATTATAGTTGATTTACAATGTTGTGTTAGTTTCAGGTGTGTAGCAAAGTGCTTCAGTTATATACATACATACATATAGGTGTATACATATATATATACTTTTTCAGATTCTTTTCCATCAAAGGTTATTACAAGATATTGAATACAGTTCCCTGTGCTACACCATAGGTCCTTGTTAGTTATCTATTTTATATATAGTAGTGTGTATCTGCAAATCTCAAACTCTTAATTTATCCCTCTCCTCTCTCCTTTGGTAACCACAAACTTGTTTTCTATGTCTGTGAGTCTATTTCTGTTTTGTAAGTGCATTTGAATCACTGTTTTAGATTCCACATATAAATGATATTATATGATACTGGTCTTCCTCCGCCTGACTTACTTAACTTAGTATGATAATCTCTGGGTCTATCCATGTTGCTGCAAACGACATTAGTTCATTCTTTTTGATGGCTGAGTAATATTACATTGTATATATATATTTCACTGGTTAATTTAACTTGTTTTTCCATACTCTAGCATATTTATTTCTCTTGGATTTTCAGTAAATACTATGAGACTCCATTTTTTAATGTAGCAAAATGTCAACTCCAAGCTCGGGGATAATACATATTATATTTTATAAATGTATGTCATATATATGTATGTATACATAAAACATAGATTACAGATAATAAAAATACAATTTTTATATAAAGCACACGATTCCTAGCTTTTTAAATCATGGATCGCAATCAATAAATTTTAACCCCTGTGATATATTTATATCTATTAATATATTTTGTAAATTACTATTATATATTATAAAATATCCATAAAGATGAAAATTGACGGGACAAACAATGCATGTAAATTAAATTCTAATATTTTCTTCCTTCACACCTATGGATTTAGGCAAACACCCATCTAAATGGTGTTAAATATCTTGACATGCTCTTTAGCTGGGACAGACATCATCATTTCAATTGAGAATTCAGCCAAAATCTCAGAGAAGGCTAGGACAAAATGCTAACAGCGTAAGTTGTTATATTGTTATATCTCACATGGAAAAGAAATAACAATTGCTGAAACTCCCACATTTTGGGTCTGACAAACAAATTAAGTGTCTCGACAAAATGTCTGCATTGAAAAACCTATTTGGGCTTTTTCACAACATAGCTGAATTTGTTAAAGAGTTCAATGTCTTCTTGTTTATGAAGTTTTAATTTTACTACTATTGGGTTACTCAGATGGAATAAACAAGGAACACTGCTGTTCTGCTCATTGTGGTCATGAATTACAGGGCCCTGGAGAAGCATGTTGAGGTCCTTTGGAGTCTTGATTTCAATGTAGTACTCTGTGTGTACTACGTATTCTTCTATACTGTGTGTATGTAGACATTAAAGCTTTTCAAACGAAGCTATAGCTGAAGTTGCTGAACCAGTCATGTTGTATTTCCCTAAGGGCAAAACCCAAAACGGACAGCTCTCATTTTGTGTTACAGAATAAAAGTGAGCAATCAGGACCAAGCAGACCCCTGCTATAAAGCTATTCACTGATATCAATTACTTAGCCTAATTATCTTAACAAAGTTTACTATTCTTTTAAATCTTTCATTTTCTGGAAACATTAAAGCAGGAGAAAGTGATCATGTCACCATGGAATTGCTAATATCTAAGATGTAAACTGTTGATCAGAGTCAGGCATGTACCCACTGCCTTGAGAATAACAACAACAACAAAATTTGAAAAACAATTTAGAGAAAGTTCAAATATGGCTTTATAAAGACAGACTGGGAAAGAGAATGTGGCTTAAGAGAGATGAGGGTTATAATTCTGACCACATTATGATGAGTAAATGTGAAGATAAAAGATGTCAGTAAGACTGTCCAGAAACTACGAGTTTAAATTTTGAAAGAATACATATATAAATGCAAAGAAGGTCATATAACCAAGGACACAAATTGTGAAATGTATAAGAAAATAATGTCAGAATCATTAATGTGCCAATAAGCCAAAGCTTATAAAAGTGGCAAAGGCAATAAAACCTATCATTTCAACTCTATTTAGATCACAGATGTGAACAAGAAAGTAAAATGTACAGTACTGGAGATGAGAGAAGTACTTCAATCAAGGAAAATTATCTTCAAAACTTACAAAGTCCAGCATGGGTTAAAGGGGTACACGAATTTCCCGAAAGAATTGGCTGCTTAAATGAATCCTACACTTCATCTCCAGAGGACTTGCACTCTAGGATTGTAAGGTGACTTGGAGGGTCATCATTGAATCAGAAGACCCTGAGATTTCAGGAGACTGAAATAACAAATTCTGGATTTTCAGAAAATGGGCAGTATGAGGTTTGGGAGCAGAATCTAGAAACAGTAAGTAAGTAGACGTGATGTTGTTATATTACAAAATTCTAGAAAGAACTATTAAACAAGTGATCTGCTGATCTTACAAAAGAAAATGCTGATCAAAAGTCTCTAGTGTGTACTCATATTCAAAATCCACTCCAAGTGGGCTTCATTTTCTCCCTGTCTCTTTTTCTTTTTCAGCCGCACTTGAGGCATATGGAAGTTCCTGGGCCAGGGATTGAATCTGAGCAGTCACCGGGTCTTAAACCCTTTGCACCACAGCTGGAACACCTTCATTCTCTCTTTCGTAAGGTAAATAGATGGACAGGTAATAGACACATATCAACAACATGGCAGAGAGGAACTCCTTCTATAAGATAGTCTCATTAAATACCAAAATGAGAAGCAACCTTTAAAAGTATGCCACAGGGCATAATTTTCTAATTCAGAACAAAATTATTTTCTAATTATGTAAGCAATTTTTTTTAAAGCATGTGGACACACAGTGTTTCTTGACTCCAAAATACAATTCATTCTGAGATAATCCCTCAATTTAAAAACAGCTTTGGGATTGGGAAAGGAGTTATATTAAATTGATAATTCATCCTAAGAAGAAGTACTAAATTATCAAAAATGTATTTAGAGTTGAGGAAGAACACACACAATTTACAGGAATAAAATTATACATTTTATTTTCTTGGCATTTGATTATAATCTTTGACTCCATGTCATTGAAAACTCTAAAAACAAAATTTCTAGTGACTAAGTCACGCATTATGATTGATTTAATCATTATGTATTATCTAAATTTTAAAATTATTTTTAATAAATTTTGCAATTTATTATGAAGAAATATTTATATGCATTTAGGATTATTTCCTTATGGTATATTTCCAGAAGCGGAATTATGAGTAAAAAGGTGTTTTAAAGGTTATTGATACATAGGGAGTTCCCTTCATGGCTCAGTGGTTAACGAATCCGACTAAGAACCGTGAGGTTGCGGGTTCGATCCCTGGCCTTGCTCAGTGGGTTAAGGATCCGGCGTTGCCGTGAACTGTGGTGTAGGTTGCAGACGCGGCTCGGATCCCGCGTTGCTGTGGCTGTGGAGAAGGTAGGCAGCTACAGCTCCTGTTAGACCCCTAGCCTGGGAACCTCCATGTGCCGCGGGTGCAGCTCTAGATAAGGCAAAAAGACAAAAAAAAGATTATTGATACATAGTACTGAACTTAAACTCAGAAAGCTTGCAGCAGTTTATATTACCATTACCAGTGGTTTGAGAGAAAAAACATTTTACCCTCATGTAAAGTATTTCCTTTTCAAATTCCTTGTTGATTTAATAGGCAAAAAGCAGCCCGTAAACAAAAAACCCCTCAAATTTTCTTTTCATTTGGTTTGAATTTCATTGACTACAGTGACATTAAATATTTTTCCACATAAATATTACTATTTTTGTTTTTCTATGAATTGTTATTGTATTTTATTCATTTTTCTAAGTGAAATAATTTAATTCCTTGACTATTATGTGATCTTTATATATCAAAGAGAGTAACCGTTTTCTGCTCTATTTGTTGTAATGTTTTATGTTTTTGTTTTAAACATTTGTGCTATTTTGTTTTAAATCTACCTATTCTTTTCTACGTCTTTTTTGAAACCTCTTCCTATCTTTTTTAAAGCTTATTCTAAAGAATGTGTGCTTTTTCATTGGAAAGTTTACAAAATTTACTTCAATTATTGTATATGATATTTGACCTTAATTTCAGTATTTTGTTTATTCCTTTTGTTGTAGGGTAATGTTTTGCTGTTTATTTTGTGTGTGCCTGTGTTTTCCTCTCTGATTGGTGTTTTGATTCCTTTTATCTTCCATAGAAATTTGGAATATAGTCTATGTTTTTTTAATTTTACTTGTGATTGCTGCTAAGTTTTTCAAAGCATATGTAAACTTATATTTCACAAAAATATCGAAGTCATGAATGTAAAAAAACCTATGATTTTCATTATGTGATATTAGGAGTTTAATTATGTTTTTACTAGCTCTCTCCTTTCCCCTATACAATTCCGGCCTTTATTGAAATAATCAGGAATTTATATCTATATCATTACCACTAAATTATTACCTTCTCATTTTATAATTTTTGAAATAATTTTTAATATTTCATTTCAAAAGAATTATTTTTGCATTCAATTTTCTATGAGTGTAAAGTAGTTATTTTTATTTATTTGGTTCCATTGCTCTCCCTCACCAGCAGTTACTTTGTATTAGAACTTTCGTATTTCTGGGTCCTTGATATTTTATCTGATTTTCAAACAACTAGATTTTGACATGCCAGAACAACAGATGGGGCAGATAACAATAAAGATGGAAAAGTAAGGATGGAATACTCAGTTCAGTTCTGAGCCATCTTAACACTGAAAATCTAGGGAGCATCCAGAAACGCAAATAAGAGAGGGAAAAGTCTGAAAAATCATGTCACATAAAGATTAATTGAGGGAACTGGGCATTTAAATCAGGAAAAATGAGATTTAAGAGCTATATTGTATTCAAGTATTTCTACTATGGATAAAAAAGACTCGTTTGTCCTGGAGGCAGATGTAGGTGAATGAGTGAAGATTCCGAGGAGATGTTGCCACGATAGGAAGAAATTCCTAAAAGTTAGAGTGCTACAAAATTGGCACGTGCGGCCTTAGACGTTACCACATTTCCCACCCCCTTAGAGTAGGCGGTGTATCTGCTGAAGATGGCACGTGATCTATATGATATTGGCAAAGAAATAGTTAATTAGAAATATACTTCGGGTGAATATATTGCACCATGATTTCCCAGCTTTCGCCTCCTTGCTACACAACCACCCCTCCCCCACTCCCAATACCTGGGCTAAGGAGATCTTTGCTTTCACCTGCTCATTCTCTCCCCTCTGTCATCTTTAAGGAGAGTTCTGCTTTGGTGTGACAAGTCCCTGGGCTTGTATAGAGATATAGGGTCTGGAGAAGTGGAAGGAAAGTGGGAAATACTCTTGCTTGTTGGTTCAGTCTCTAGAATCACTTGGCTATTGAGAATACAGGAAAAGGGTTTTTAATATCTTCAAAGCGTTGCTTGATACTCTAGAAAATTAGAGGGATGAAATGCTGTGGGAAAAGAAACAGAAAAACCAAGATTTCTCTCTGAATATTTGCAGGGTTTGGAATATGAGAGGTTCTGAATACCTGCATATTATGCAGAATCAGGAGAGAAGAGAAAAGGGCATATGAATAAGTTCAGAAGTTGACCCAGGCTACTGTCCTAAAATAAAGACATCTGTTCTCTAGGCTGGGTCAAGAGTCTGGTGGAACAAACAAAAGATGAGGAAAATATAGAAGAGTTTCTAGATTCCTTTTACATGAAGAAAAAGTCACAAGACTTTGAGTGATAAAGAACCAGAAAGTTAAACCCTATCTCTTCTCCCACTTTAAAAATTCTGCAAATGGTTATACATACTGGTGACAGATTTATTCACATGGTAAAACTTGTAGGGGTTGTCATTCCACAGTGCAGATTCATTCATTCTCTATTAATCTTTATTTTTATTAAGTCTAAGTATGAACTCTGTGTATATGTGTATATATGCGTGTGTATTACTTCCCTATTACAAGCAAGATTTTGTTGCTCAAAGAGAGTGAAAAGGGGAAAGCAACACTCCTTTCAACTCTGTAGTTGGGTATTGTGACGGTTAATTTTATATGTCAGCTTGGCTGGGACATGTGCCCAGATATACGGTTAAACATTATCTTGAATGTTTTTGCGAGGGTGTTTTTTGATGGGATAAATTGTAAATCAGTGGACTTTGCCTTCCATAATGTGGGTGGGCATCATCCAATCAGCTGAAGGCCTGAATAGAACAACAGACTAACCTTTCCCAAACAGGTGGCAATTCTGTCAGTTGACAGCCTTCAGACTCGAACTGCAACATCAGCTCTTCCCTGGTCTCCAGCCTGCTGGCCCACCCTGCCAGTTTTGGATTTGCCAGCGTCCATAATAACATGATCCAATTCTTTAAAATAAACCTCTTTATAGACATACACATCCTATTGGTTTTGTTTCTCTGGAGGGCCTTGACTAATACAGGTGTGCTGCACATAGTGGATATAAAAAGATACTCTGAATTTGAAGGGAGATCAGACCACATGAACCCAAGACTCTGATTCCATTCTAAGATTTCTCATGCTTCTACCAGGCTTTAGATTCCATATAGAAGTATACTGTATTTTTCAGTATACACAGTGTTTGTATGGTCAGGGTTGTAAACAACCACAGCTTTCAAAACGTTATAGTCTATTTACAGATTTCACAATTAGGCAAAAATATGCATGAAGGTATTGCTTAATTGAATAATGATAATCAGGACATATAATGTGTATTAGCATAAAATACGAATAAATTCTCCAGTAAGAGAAAAAAAACCTGGTGCATATAATAGATTTCTCATAGTCCTGCACAGACCTTTCACTAAGAGAATGCTCACCTAAAATGGATTATTCACCATCAAATGCTACAATGAGGATTCTTCTCCAGGAAGCATTTTGTAGGTTCTTTTCAGAACATAGAGAAGATAATCTATCTTGCAAGAATTCATTTTCAAGACATTATTCAATAAGTGGCATCATTTGAGTACCCCTTCTACAGTTGAAAAGAGGGGACATATTTTTTTCAAAGTTTCTTTCATCTCTCCTCCCACTGTAAAACACCACTTAGGTCTAAAGTTTTGCATCCAAAACTGTTTTTAGTTCTTTAAGATTGAGATCTCATTTATCATAATCTTTTCCACGAAGAAGCATCTTTCAATTTTTTTCCAAGTTAAAACAGCAATAGGCTGCCATTCCATGAAAAGCACAACAACATCATATAATTGGGAATAATATATTAGAATTTGTGATTTGGATGATGTTGCCAAAATAAAGAGCAGAGAAAAACAAATGATCATGATGAGCCATGATACACAACAAATGGGCTTTGGCTTACATGCAAGACAGTCAGTAAACATTAAAGTCTTTTCTGGCTACTCAAATATTCAAATTTCCAAGTAAATCCAATTGCAAATCCAGTGTATCCATCAGAAGTATATTAAAATTTAATTTTTTTTACAGCTTTAATGGGCTTCTTTTCAAGACTGCCAATGATAATCTCAGCTGACAAAGACTTCCATATAACTGAGAAGGTCCTGGCCTGAAAAGTCCTGGCCAAGTCTGATACTCTTCAGCTTTCTTATAGGAATCTGCGATTGGCTGGTGGAAGGATGGAGCAACCCAGTCACATTCTTGACAGTATTTCTTTTTGATCCTAAACGTATTTTTGCATTCACAGACATATACAATAAATACCTGGTGGAGGCAGTAAGACCTTTAATTCCCTGTGAAGTCACAATCCTCCATCTTTGGTTCTAGAGCTTACATTGTCTACAACAGTTCACTCAGGGATAACTGACAGCCAACGAAGTCATCATGTTTGAAAGGCAGAACCGAGAACTGTTCAGTTTGTGTGGCTGATGATCTGTTATCTCTTCTCTCTTGGTGCCTAGAGGGCAAGATCTCTGGCCACTTTAATTGATAGTACAATCCACAACATAGAGCTAGTGGCCCATGGGTGCTTAATAAACACCATTAGGTAATTAGAGTGGTGATGGGTAACTGTCTCTGATGTTGTTACCACTTGCCAAAGAATTAAACCATATTTATACTTTCAGTAATTATCTCCCATGCCAAATTGTTCCCATATGGACCCAAACATTGTAATTTTAAGCTGGAGTCACACGATAGCAGTGATTACTCAATTATTTTTCTGTGAACAGAGCCTGGTTCTCAAAAGAAACAACTTTCATAACTCAGTAGACAAAACTTGGTCTGCTGTAGGTATCATTAGCCAATACTTGAGGATAGAGGTGGGAGTGGGATGCAGAGATTCTTTTTTCTGAAGACAAACAGCAGTGCTATAGCTATCTCCACTTCCCAGAGCTATGGCACTTAAAGTTACACATCTTTTTAATAAAGCAGTTATGTCACTAACTCACCTTAGGTATGTAACCGCAAATAAGGTATATACACACGCATTTCATCAACAGCATTTTTGAATGAACTCTGTACAACTTTAGAGAAAGAATCTGAAAATACAGATTGAGATACGGCATAGACTGCTACCGACTCAGGCATGCCCAGCAGACCCAGCCCTACTTGCCTCTCTCCGGTTACTATCAGCAATTTTCAAATCTTCTGGATCAGCTACCCATAATGTCAAATAGGAACATTCAATTAAGTCTCAGATTTGGTGTCAATTTAGTTGGCAAGTTTGGGGGGGCGGATGTTGGAGGGAGGGCAGATTTTATATATGTTATGGTATAAGTTGCTCAAAATCCTTACGGAACATTTCACTTTTAAGCATGAGGGTACATACAGTTATTTTTTCCCTAAAAATTATTAGTTCAGTAAGGAACAACTTTTGAGAAAATGTATATACTTTCCCAAGTGTGGCGAGAAGACAGTCGGCATACCTAGGAATAGATTTAAACTGTAAATGACAGTTATACTTAAGCTTCTTCACAAACAGACAAAGGTTTCTGTGGTTTTCTTTTTTTTTCCTTTGAGTCTGTAATCTTTTATGATGATCATTTCATTAAAATGTACCGCATGCTGATTTGCTTTTCCTCTGTGGAGCTGCTGCTTCCTCCATACTGATGTTACTTTCCCTTTCTCTAGACTGATCTTGATTTGATTGAAATAATGTGGAGTCAAAATGGTAGTCTAAAAATGTTAAACCGTTTATTCCAGAATACGATGTAATCAGCTTCAATAATCTCTGATGGCAACACTAACACAAGAAGAAACACCAATCTAGAGCCCAGTAAGCAGAGGAAATATTCAGTCAACACTGACCGTCATTTTTGTGCCTTTGGCAAGAATATGACTCAGGTGGCAGAATTCTGGAGATAATGTCTCAGAGAGAATGAAAGTGCCTTTACCCAGATACTACACTCCCTTGAGAGTCATAAAGAACCCCCCCACCTCCAACACATGTACATACCTCATCTGTTTATCTTTAATTCAGATAGAGGTATTCTATCCATTCTACTTTCTGTGCATTTAACTGCACAGGTTTTTCTGAGGCAGAAGTCTCCCAGAATTTACAGTTAACTCTGTTCTTCCTGTATGGCTGATCAGGGTTAGAGGCTTGCCCCAACTGCAGTGTGCTCATGCATACATATATAAGGGGAAAAATCAAACCACATCTCTAAGTAATGCTGACAAGTTGCAATCAATTCACATAATTCAGTTCATAAGTATTTTTAAAATACTGTTTCTAATCCAATGTTGCAGAAATACAGAATGCAATTTCTGCACCCAAGAGCTTTTGATAAACTAGGTGTAGAATACAACCTCACCAACACAAAACAACTTATTTTAAAATACAGTGGAGTGGAAGTTCAGAGTACACTGTATATATTATGTAAGGAAATCTAGCATGTGAATGATCAAACCAGTCAAAGAAATCACAGGCTCTCTTTGACCTGACATGTTCATGGAAAACTCTATCCTCCTATTTACTTTTTATATATGAGACATCTGACTGAAGTCTTAGTTTTGGGGCATGCATAGTTATGGAACGTAAATTCTACATTTTACTTAGTGGACTATTGGGAAATTTTCAGTTAATCACTGAAGTCTAGCATGGGGAATGCCAGAAGAGCTGCAGAGATCCCAGAAGAAATCTGGTGGACTATCTCTACTGTTCATCATGAGTGTGAACAGAGATATGATCATGGTGGTAAAAACCAATTGCTTTTCTAAAAGGAAACCTCTGGTAG
>PVHT020000144.1:1810568-1829971 GCA_004024745.2 Catagonus wagneri
TTTCAGTTAATCACTGAAGTCTAGCATGGGGAATGCCAGAAGAGCTGCAGAGATCCCAGAAGAAATCTGGTGGACTATCTCTACTGTTCATCATGAGTGTGAACAGAGATATGATCATGGTGGTAAAAACCAATTGCTTTTCTAAAAGGAAACCTCTGGTAGTCAAATTTACTTTTCTTTGTCATGAGCTATGAATAAAGTGATACTCACACCACTGCATAGTTTAAATTATTTCCTGGAGTGCAGTGGGCTTTGGAATTCGGTATTCTCAGTTTTAAACTAACTCTTGGGGGTAGCAAAAGGAGTTGGCACCACACAGTGAAGTATTTCATCACCTACTCTCCCTTACCCCCTAAAACCCTGTATATTTTAGGTACAAAAATTCCATTATTTTGGCCTGAGGTCAAGTTTCTTCATGCTGTAGTTTCAGTTAACACACTCCAAATGAAAGAATCCAAACAGACACTTGATAAGCTATCTACCATGTATCAAGTTCATACCAGTTGATCAGAAGAATATATTCTGAAATGATTGACAGTTCTTTGACAATACCAATCTATTACCTGTCAAGTTGCAAAGTATGCTTTTGATATACGGAAGTGAAATAATATTGAAATAAAGCTAACTCTAAGTTAAAACAGCAGTTATGCTATTCCAAATGGATCCCAGATGACTGTGAAAAACATATTTGTCTGCATAATAACAACTATATAAGTGATACATGGTTATTACATTGATGACAAACCTCAGTGCATATACTATGTAGGTACTCCTACCCTCTTAAAATAAAAAGCAATACTGAACTCAATAACTTGAGTGGAAAAAAAATTTGGAATTAGAAATTTAAAGATCAAAACATGGCAAAAGTTTGGTCACTGACATTAAGGATGCAACTTATTTCCTCTTAAGCTTACCTCTGAGATTCAGGCCCATATATTAGAGGAAACGTGATAATTGGTTCACTTTGGGTTAAATGATTGGTATTTTTAACATATGAAACCTGTTATTTTGTAGTTAAAGTTTACCCTGTTTCCTATAGCTTCACAAACTTTCCATTTTAAATTAAAGAACCTCCATGCTAATTATAAACTTTTATCTTTAAAAGTGGTGCTGCCTTTTAATCATTTGCTGTAGTTGATTTTTTTTTCTTCTAAAAGCTTATAGAGGATGGCACTGTTCTTAATTTTGACCAAGGAAAATTTTGCTTGTCTAGCAGAAGCTCAAGGTTTTATTAATACTCCAGGAAATCTTGGTCAGAGCCAGAATTTAATGCAAAGCAAAATGCTGCAACATATGAATGCTTATCTGTGTTAGCAAAGGAAACAAAAACTTATTTTTTTCCTCACCTGGGTAATATACTGAGTGCTATTTCACCCTTTTCAAAATTAGTCAGAGCCAGATTGGCTCAGGTGGTAGAGCTGGAGTCAGTTCATGGGCTGGTGAGCCGGTTTGCTTGATTCTCTTCTCCTCCCTGGCTGTGCTGTGAGTTTGCAACTCTGTGCCCTGGAGATGGAAGGTGGAACAATAAGTGCAAATCCAACTCTAGAGCGCCCTAAACTGCTAAATATACGTGACCCAGGGATAGTTGTTCAGTAGCCTTAACCTTGAGTGATAAACATGGGAATGGGAGGGGCCATGGGAGATGCATTAAATCTGGTCAATAAAGTACCAGTAAGTGTAAATAATAATAACAATGCAGAGTTCCTGTCGTGGCTCAGCAGAAATGAATCTGACTAGCATCCATGAGGATTCAGGTTCGATCCCTGGCCTCACTCAGTGGGTTAAGGATCCAGAGTTGCTGTGGCTGTGTTGTAGGCCAGAGGCTACAGCTCTGATATGGCCCCTAGCCTGGGAACCTCCATATGCAGCAGGTGCACCCCTAAAAAGACCAAAAAAAAAAAAAAGACAATGATAACTATGATTTATTTAGTGTTCCTTAGGACCAGGCACGGTGCTATATACATCTTCCCTCCACATGATGTGTTTTTGTCTACATTTTACAAAGGCTCAAAGAATTACGTAACTTATGTAGTACATAGTGATGGAGTGGCTATTTGAAACAGGCATGTCTCATCCCACAGGCCATGTATATAATCCAGATGCTTTCAAATCTGGATCTGCAGAACATGAGAGTCACCTAAGAGATTTCTTAAGGATATGTTTCCTGCTGGAGAGGGTATGGAGAAAGGGGAACCCTCCTACATTATGGGTGGGAATGTAAATTAGTGCAGTCGCTATGGAAAACGGTATGGAGGTTCCTTAAAAAAACTAAAAACAGAAGTATCATATGATCTAACGATCCCACTCCTGAGCATGTATCCAGAGAAAACTCTAGTTCAAAGAGATACATGCACCCCCAATCTTCACAGCAACACTATTCACAATAGCCAAGACATAGAAGCAACCATCACCAGATATATATATATATATATATATATATATATATATATGAATATTACTCAGCCACCAAAAAGAATGAAATAATGACATTTGCAGCAACATGAATGTAGAAATTATCATACTAAATGAAGTAAGTCAGAGAGAGAAAGACAAGTATCACATGATATACGTGGAATCTAAAAAAACAATACAAAAGAACTTACCTATAAAACAGAAACAGACCCAAACAAAATTTGGTTACCAAAGGGGAAGGAAGTGGAGGGATAAAGTAGATAACAGATTAACAATAAGTTCCTACTGTATAGTAAATGAACTATATTCAATATATTGTAATAAACTATAATGGAAGAGAATTTGAAAAAATATAGATCACAAATATATGGAATTCCCATTGTGGTTCAGTGGAAATGAACCAGACTGGTATCCATAATGATGCGGGGTTGGATCCATAATGAGTATAGCTCAGTGGGTTAAGGATCCTGTGTTGCCAGTATAGGTCATGGACATAGCTCAGATCTGGCATGGCTGCGGCTGTGGTATAGGCCAGCAGCTGCAGCGCCAATTCGATCCCTAACCTGGGAACATCCATATGCTACACCTATGGCCCTAAAAAAAAAGAAGAAAAAAAATTCCATGTTATTACATATTTTTCTGACATAATTTTTCATTCTGTGTGATATTACATCATGCAAATGTACCAATTTATTTAAGTATTTAAGTTGTTCCCAGTTAACAAACAATACTACATAGGGAAAAAAAAGAACTTATTTCCTGGTTCCAGGAACCAAAGATTTTGATTCTGTGAACTCGGGGAGCAACCTGAAATCTAGTCCTTTCCTTTTTTTTTCTTTTTTCTTTTTTAACAGTTCTCCTAAGTGATTCTAAACCTGATTAAGATTTAGAGGAGTTTCTGTCATGGCTCAGTGGTTAATGAACCTGACTAGTATCCATGAGGACACAGGTTCAATCCCTGGCCTCGCTCAGTGGGTTAAGGATCTGGTGTTGTCATGAGCTGTGATGTAGGTTGCCGACTCCATTCAGATCCCACGTTGCTGTGGCTGTGGCATAGGCCAGCAGCTACAGATCCGATTGGACCCCTAGTCTGGGAACCTCAATACGCTGTGGGTTCGGCCCTTAAAAAAAGACAAAAAAAAAGATTTAGAAAGCACTGCTCTAACCAGTGCTTCCTAATCCTGTTCACATGGAGTCATGATGATAATGACACTACCTGTATGGTTCACAGGGCAGCAGAAAAAGCTGCTTCCAAACAGATGTGATGGGTCTGGAGCCTCCAGCCAGCACTGGTCCTACCCAGGCCTGAGGAGTCAACATAACAGCACATAGGAAGGCCAGCCCCAGAATGCTAGTAGGATTGGTAATGCCTCAGTTAAGACTCCCCAATCTAAAATCCTAGAGCCGAATACTAATCAGTGTTTTGAAACTGTTATATAGAGGAAACACTCGTATGAGAAACTGAGAGGATGGAACTTCTGAAATGGCTTCACACAGTTTCTGAGTCCCCAAACTGTTCCTCAGCAAAGACTCTTGTGCTGAGAGGTATCTTACTTATTGGTTCCAGGATTGGCTGAGAAGCAAATTACCTTTTGGGTAGAATACAAGGAGCTCAGGTTAGAAGTGGGATGTTGGAGAGGAGAAGAAAGGGGAGAATTTCTCTTCATTTGGTCTATGAAGGTGATTTTTCTAATCTTAGTAACAAAGAATTAGCTCCCAAGATAGCAAATACTCAACAGATGGATAGCTTTCTTTGTGGGGAGGACAGAAAAAACAACATGTAACTATAGTGGGAGGAGGTGCATGCAACATATAGGTCTTTGAAGGCAGCCCAAAGGGTGTGGTGATCACCTCAGAGGACTGGGGCAGTGGAGGCAGGGAAAGCTCCTCTGAGGAAAGCCTCTCTGAGAAGAACCCTGAAGAGTCAACTGGGGTTCGCCAGTCACAGAAAGGCAGAGGGGATATCAGGGACAGGGCTCAGCTTGTGCAAAGTGAAAACACTGTGAACTCTGCCTAAGCAGGTACCAGATCCTGGTCTTCCCTGAATCATGCACTGAAGCAGGAACATTATAGAGATTCCTAAAATATGTGTTGGATTGAAACAAATGACAAAAATTGAAAGGAGGAATTTTAGCTTCACGTGCATTTTAGGTAGTTATGCTTCAAGAGCACAGCCTAGTCTACTTTAATTTACTCCAGGTTCTGAACTTTTGGACCCAATGAAATTTGCATGTCCAAATTGTACAAGCTTAACCAGCTTTCAAATAGCTAATTTCTAGAGTTCCTTGGTGGCCTAGCAGGTTAAGGATCCAGTGCTGTTACTACTGTGGCCCCAGTCACTACTGTAGTGCAGGTTCAAACCCTGGCCTGGGAAATTCTTCATGCCATGGGTGTAGCCAAAAATAAATAAATGAAGGAAAGAAAGAAAGATAGGAAGCTAATTTCTACCAGATAAGCTTTTTAAAATAGTAAAATGACCCACATATATAAAGAGTTCTAAAGTCAAAAAATAAAAAAGAATACAAAAAAATAAAAAAATTGGGGTTCCTGTTGTGGCTCAGCGGTAATGAACCTGACTAGTGTCCATGAGAATGCAGATTTGATCCCTGGCCTCACTCAGTGGGTTAAGGATCCAATGTTGCTGTGAGCTGAGGTGTAGTTTGCAGACGCAGCTCAGATCTGGCGTTACTGTGGCTGTGGCACAGGCCAGCAGCTGCAGCTCTAGTTTGATCCCTAGCCTGGGAACTTCCATATGCTGCAAATGCAGCCCTAAAAAGCAAAAGCACAGACAAAACCAAAAAGGCAAAAAAATTAAAAATTGAAAAAATAAGAGTTTCATAGCTTCGAGTAAAACTGTTTTGAGGTTTATATAAAAGAAGAAACGTGTGATGTTTGTTATGGTGCATTGGTTTTGATTAAATGTTTTGGTAAAAAATAAGTATGGCCAATCTTATCAACACTAAATAGTTCCAGTTGATATAATAGTCAACCTTTTTTTTTTTTTTTTTGGCCTCACGCGCTGCATGCAGAAGTTCCTAGGCTAGGGATTGAACCGGTACCACAGCAGTTACCCAAGCCACAGCAGTGACAAGGCCAGATCTTTAACCTGTTAGGCTACCCAGGAACTCCATAGCCACACTTTTTTAGTATTATATGTTTTCTATGTAAATACTTTCCTCCTAAATAACTAAAAATTACTTTAGTCATGCCAATATTACAGATGGTAAAGTAAATCCAAGAATATCGTGAAACTGGAAATAAATTTGTTTTTTGTTTGGTCCCTTTAACCAGAATTTCTCAAATTTGGGATTGAAATATCATTTGCATTTACAGAATTGTTTCATACTATTCTTTTGTCACATCGTCATAATATGGATGGCTCTGCCTTGCATGCAAATTATATTTAGGGTCACTCATTAACCATTGTAACAAATATTGGAGTTCCCGTCGTGGCTCAGTGGTTAACAAATCTGACTAGGAACGATGAGGTTGCGGGTTCAATCCCTGGCCTTGCTCAGTGGGTTAAGGATCCGGTGGTGTAGGTCGCAGACGTGGCTCGGATCCCGTGTTGCTGTGGCTGTGGTGAAGGCCGGCAGCTGCAGCTCCTGTTAGACCCCTAGCCTGGGAACCTCCATATGCCGCAGGTGCGGCCCTAAATAAGGCAAAAAGACAAAAAAAAAAAAAAACCCTAGCCTGGGAACCTCCACAAGCCGCAGGTGCGGCCCTAAAATGACGAAGAGACAAAAAAAAAAAAAAATTATAGCTCTGTGTTTTCGTCTCTCTTCCCCTACACCACACTCATACATAACTTTATGAAATTGGTATTTAATGGGCAATAATCTCCTAATCTTAACAAAGCAAATTATTAACCCATCAACAGTAAAGCAAGAGACACAAAAGTTCTTGTTAATGACATGCTGAACTAACTCAAAAATTTCTTCACTTGTACATCTGTATTTTTGAAACAGCTCCTATTAAAATATAACACACACAATACATTCTATGCTATTACTTTAAAACTGAGAGCAAACTAGTGAAGGTGGCAGAAAAAAATATATGAGATCAAGAATAGCAAAAGAGGACATTATCCAGATTTTTTTTTTTTTTCTGTAACATAGATCAGACTAGCTTCATTCTTCTAAGGCCTCAATGATACTCTACCAGGCATTAATTTGAAAGCCTCAAGCCACCTTGAGTCACTCAATAGAAACAAAAATCTAAGCAGGGGGCAGAGAAGACTAGTAATTTTTTAAAAAAGAAATGCAACTGGAGAAAATAAGATGTTTTGTTCCACTAGAAATATGACTCTTCACTTTCCCAATCTAACGGGGGCTTGTTCTTATACGATGAATAATATAGCTGTAATTCATCAGAATTGTCTACATTTTAATTTGAAAAATCGTTCCTATGTTAATCTTTAATAGCCTGTCTTCTGGACCAACAGAAAGAGTTACAAAAGAAGTCATTTACAGTGCCATAATTAAGGCCTACGAGAAGCATATTCAGTAATGTGGTGCCGTACCCCTTTTCAACCAATGGCCTTGCTGGTATATAGATCCACCATTTGATCAGTGCATCTGGCCCCAGGGGCTTCATGGTCTGCAAGCCACAACCTACTAATAAGCACCCTCCAGCTTGTTTGCTAAACAGATCAGTCCTGGCAGGCACCCAAAAACTCCAGGCCTTGAAACTTGGAGCTCTTTAACTTGCACAGCCTATTGTGTGGCGAGCAAGAGAATAAACTATGTACCTCATAAATGCAGAGCAATTATGGATCAGTTAGTAATACAGCTGTGGCTCAAAAGATTGCTTACCTAAACCAAATCGAGGCCTAATTTATTTTTGTATTGTCTTTGTTAGAAACCAAACAGCTCTACAGAGCTTGTATACACAGTAAAGAGAATGGCTGCATTTTCCTTATAAACAAGATGGCAACTATTGACTAAAAGATATCATCCTCAGTAGCTGAAGGTTGAATTTAAAACCAAGCCATTGCTCACTGTAGACTCATTAGGGTGTTTAAGGAAACATGGTGGGTAGAATGCTTTCATTAAGTTGAAAGTGTTAGGGGTCAGAAGCTGCACAATGTTGTTTCTTGTTGTAGATACCAGATAAGGTACTACCAACTTCAAGCATGAGGACATAAAAATAAAGTAGTCTTTATTTAAAAAGACATGGTAAAGTAGCTTGAGTTTGTGTGCAGTAATATGTCAATAATTACGATGTGTGCCAGTAGACATCTTTGAAAAAGCCCTGTTTTAATCAAATTAATACTTGCCAACTTATGAATTCATATGATACAAAAACAAAACTAACTAAAGCACGTTAGGTTTGTAGAGGCATTAACATTAACTTACCTGGAAATGACTAGCAGAGCATCAGCATAGACTTTTTACTCTATAACTACTGTTTTTCTACTGTTTGAACATCTATACTATGATAACTGCATTAAATAACAAATCTTAGAACCTTGGGAAAGTTGTTGTGAGAATTCTTGGTGACCTTCATTTTAGGAAATGTACAATTTTGAAAATGTCTATACAGATAATAACAGATAATAAAGACATAGTAAGATTGGTTTGAAGGAGATAGAATCTTGATCTGGTTTCATTATTTATTATTACGTGACCTTAAGAAAGCAACATTCCTAACTGAACCTCAGTCTACTCAACTGTAAACAGTAGTATGACTATCTTGGAGGGATGCTGAATACCCCTCCAAGAAGAAGTTTGTTAATTGAAGGTAAGTACTTAGTAATGTGCAGATACCTACAAGTGTAAACTCTTTTTGTTGCTAAATAGAAACAAACTTACAAAACTGTCAGGTACATATCTGTGAATGACTGAACAGATTTCTCTGGGACCAACTTTCAATGACACTAATCAACTTGATTTAGGGATTGGAACATTAATTTAGGATGTATAGAGAATGTTATATGATCTCATATTACCTTTTGATTTGCTAGCCATTTTTTTAATCCTTGAATTTTGCTACAGGTATGGATATTGAGATAAATTTATGACTAGATGCTCCAGTTATTAGCTCCAAATCTTAGGGTATCCAATCTGTTATGCAATATGCATGAGTTGGCATTAAGCAGACATTTTAGGACTTTCTCCTGACAGATAATCAGTGTCTGCCCCCAATCCTATTTTAAGTAATGTATTAGTTAACTATTGCTTCAATAATGCTATGTAATAAACCATGCCCCCAAAACCCAATGGCTTAAAACAACATGCACTTATCTCCCACTCCCAAGTCTGCAGGTTGACTGCAACTTAGTCAGGCTAGGGTGGACTTCGGGCTCTGGGATCTCGGTCGTTGAATTCCAGGATCTAGGCTGAAGACTGGGCCTAAGTCTGTTCCACATGTCTTTTCTCTTCGTTTAATCAGTGACTATCCAGGAAATGTCCTTTTCATAAGAGAAGGGGGAAGAGACTTAAAGCACTGGCCCAGAATGCACACACTAACATTTCACCCATATTCCATCAGCCAAAGCAAGCCAAGTGATGAAGCCCAACCACAGTGGGGCAGGGAAGTATATTTCATTTCAGTAGGAGGAACTTCAAAATTACAGGGCCAGGGCCCTTGGTGAGCAATTCTAACACAAGGAAAGAATGACAAATTGGAACAATGATCCAAGCTACTACACATGTTCTTATAAGTGAGCTTATATTTTAGTTTTATGTATCTTAAACATCATTAATAACTTTTGATTACACTCTTAAATCACCCATAACTTAAGTAACCCATGTGGCTATTAAGCACTTGGAATATGGCTAGCCCAAACTTCAATATGCTGGAAATATAAAATACACATCAGATTTTGATGACTTCGCAAAAAAAAGAGGGTAAAATATAATCATCTTTGTACATAAAGGTATTTCTACCAAACTCTTAAACCAGAATTAGAGTCCTCACATGGCAACATGGGTAAGGAAGAAGAAACTTTGGTAGATGCTCTACTTCCTGAAGAGTTCTTAACTGCCTTTTTTGGAATAAGGGAATTCCATTCTAAACCAGCCCCTATAAAAAGTATCAGAATAAAAATCCTCAGCATACTCAGTAAATATTTTCCCAGATGTTTATCTCAGTTCCTGATATATGGATATTAGGAGATCACTGTCAGCATGGGTTCTGAAATCATCCTGAATCTGTCCCGATTTCATAGGACTCTTTTCTGATGGCCCCCCAGAGATCAATTAAATCCTACCTCTATCAGAATACAACTCTACCTGGAAAGAGCTTTTTGTGAACTGATTACCCAAATTTTGAAAGGCGAGAAACTAAGAAATTCTATAACTGAAGTAACTTGTTGCTATGTCAGTTCATATCTCCCAACACATTCCTTCAAAAAATATATAAAAGAATAGTAATAACAGAGAAAACTACATAAAAGCATGCCCTTGGCATGAATAAAAGACAGAATGTCTAAACTTCAAATTACCGGAGCTTCAAAAAAAAGTAGACATCAAATCCCAGCAGGTTACCCTCATACTCCTGCTGCCCAAGCCTCTGGGAAGAAGGGTAGTCTGGGGAAGACTGCAGGGAAGACAGAAGAGGGAAAAGGCTATAGATTGATCTAAAATCATAGGAAGGGACAGTTCACTCTACATGCAAAAATACCGGGAAGGAGTCCTTGTGGATCAGAACAAGGTCAAGGAAAAGACTTAAAGTGTGTGTAGGACTTAAGGTGGCATCTTGAGAAGGCAACTTTTCCAGGCAAAGTGGGGAAGGGAGACTTTAAGGACAAAGGAAAAGTGCTTTTAGAAACAGCGAAGGAGGAAAAAGCAAGAGTAGGAAAGTTAGGATCCTCATAGACAAAAGAATATGAAAAAAAAAATCAAAAAACAGCTTCCTCCCATCAACACCCTGAACACACCCACACTCCGCCCCCCCCCCCCGGTTTTAAAATTTTTTTAACAATGCCCAGTGTTATAATAAATAATGGAACACAAAACACATCCCCATCAAACTTGGGTACAGAACAAGGATGCCTGCTTTCACCATTGTTACTTAACAGTGTCCTGGAAGTTCTGTTGCTTTATCTCTTATTGTTGAGATCCATCTTATTTTACTCATGTCCTTATCACAATCTTCCACAGAATAGGCACTCACAGGACGCTAAAAAAATTTCTTTTGCTTAGTGTATATATATTTTTTCCTCCCAAACTGGGTTCTTGGCTCCTCTTTGGCACGTTGTGTTTCTCTTTCTGTTTTTCTGCAGTAAACCTGACTGCTTCTAGCTTATTTGTGCTGAATGTGGACAGGTCTTCCAAGACATCACTTCTAAAATCTACTTTCTATTCAATCTTCTGTAGGGCTTCTGTGTGCAGTCTCTGTCAAGTAACCTAGTTTTACTCTCTCTTTTGAAATGAAGTTAAATATCTAGTACAAGGAATAGATCAATCTATCTTGTTAGCCATGTATCCTGGCCCCATGGTGGCCTAACCTCTGGACTGTTAGTTCCCCGGGGGTTCTTCTTGTTTCTATTGAGACCTTGACATTGGCGCCTATACACTGGGGAGAGTTTTCTTGGGCTGCTTGCTTAGCTCTTGAGTCAGTTTAACCACAGGTTTGGGAATGTTAGTGAGAGATCTCAGGAATTTGTCCAATCCCTTTCTTTCCTGGGTTCAGTCTCAGTGGGTAGGAGGCTGCAGTAGGATTAGAAGCTGCACTTTGCTTGGTCAGAATCTTTTCTTTCCTTAGTAGCTACACTTTGAAGTTTATAAATTGTAGTTGCATTCCTTTCCTTATTCTGTTGCTGCTGGTAAATTTTCAGAGGTGTTAGCACTTGTGTGTGTATGATGATCATAGTCCTGGAGACTGGAAGCGTGAGATCAAGGCACCAGCAGGGTCAGGTTCTGGTGAGGACCCTCTTCTGGTTGCAAACAACTGATTTCTCTTTGTGTCCTCACAAGTCAGAAAGAAAACAGGTTTTTAAAAATTAACACTATGCTACACTGACAACAGAGGGAGCTCTTGAACTAGGAATCTGGCAAACTGCCCCGATTACCATCCCCCTCCACAGAACTGCAAAGATGTAACAATCTTTATTTAAGCAAAAAAAAAAAAAAAAAAATAGAACAAAGATTAAAACAATTCTGCTGGTGAAAATTACTACCTGCTCTCCAACTACTCGCTACCATGTCCTGGTAAGTAGAGAACTGAGGTTCCGTAAAGATCTCCCCTCAGGAGTCAGGACCATTCTGCTAGGACACCTTGCTCAAGTAAATGTTTACTGTGAGGTCATGGCCATGGAAACAACAAATGGAAGCACAAAGGCCAGTTAAAAGATCATGAAACGGGACTGTTCTAGGAAAGTGGTAAAAACAGCAGGATTCGAGATACAATTTTAAAGTATCACCAGAATCATTGATGGACTGTCTCTGATGTGAGGAGGAGGGGAAAAGTAACGAACAGCTCCCGGGACTTTGGTCTGGATAGCTGAGAGAATATAGATCCTGTGGACTGAGTTAGTACTAGGGGAAGTGAGTGAGAATTAAGAATTTGTCATGTTAAGTTTCAAGCTTTCTTTCATGTTAAGTTTCAAGCTTCTAAATATACATTTTTTAATTTCATGGGTTTGATGCTATTATAAATTATATTGTTTAATTTCAGTTTCCTATTGTTTAATTCTGAAGTTTAGATTTACACTTTAGTTTCATACATTGACCTTGTGTCCTATTACCTTGCTAAACTCACCAGTTCTAATAGACTTTTTATATATCCCTTAGGATTTTCTACATAGATAATCATGTATCGATGAGTAAAAGCAGTTTCATTTTGTTGAGTCTAAGAGGTATGCATTTTATTTCTTTTTTCTTGCCTTATTGCTCTGGCTAGGGCCTCCAATACAGTGTTGAACTGTGAATGTTGGAGTACTGTGAGTGTACTTGCTTTGTACTCTAAAAGGAGAGTACCCAATGTGACATTGTAGGATACTGTGTAGATGCATTTTATCAGGTTGATATATTCCCCTTCTGTGTCAGTTTGGCTCCTTGAAGAAGCAGACGCCAAAATGGGACTAGACGTAAAATATTTACTGGAGGAAATTCCTGTGAAGGATAAAGGAGGAGGAAGTATTCAGGACAGACTTCATATCTGCAGCAGATCTCACACCTGTGATAGGAGAGCAGAGATACTTGGTACCTAACCAGGTGGTATGAACCAAATCTTTATACTTGAGGGGGTCTGTATTCATGATGGCCCCTTCTCAGGCTGGATTTCTACACATGTCCATTCACAGTTACCACATGGCAAAGGAGTATCAGGAGGTGCCCAAATGGATCACCTGGGTTGCACAGGTTTTCTACCTGTTCCCATTGTATAACAGCAGTACTAACTCCTGCTGATTTAGAGTTGATTATCCCTGCTGAGAGAGTGATTCCTCTTCTTGCTTGTTACCCCCTGGGCACAGGAAGTCGAGAGTACCCTGGGGATAAGAGTAAGTCATAGTTCAATGTGACCTTTGCTGTGTCCCCTGGAAAGAGTACACCCTCTCCGAGTATCAGGACACTGCAGAACCCAGAGATTCAGGGATAAGAAACACAAAATTCCAGTGGGTAAGTGAGGTTGGATGTTCAGAGGTGACAGTAGTTAGATTTGCCTTGAAAGTAGAAGTTCATGCTTGTGAGATCATGCATAGCCTCTATCTCTGCCACCCTGGCATCCTGTTAATATTTCAAGCATGTCCATTCATGGGAGGCCAATACTGAAAACTGTTAATGTCAACTGGTCAACCCGTTGTATCTGCTAAATGAGCCTTTTTGTTAATGTATGAGGTACAAATCTTCATACTTGTTGTCAACTCTCATATGTTCAGTCATGTGTCTTTATCCTAGATCTCTTATTTTCCAATCCTTTCCCTTACAGGTCCCTGACAAGATGGCAAGGCCATTGACTACTGTCCTAGGATACAGATATATTCTCACCTTGGGCCATGTCTCTTTCCACAAAGTGGATGGCTAGTGTACCACTCACAGCTCTGTCCATTAAGAATATTTTGGTTTTTTACGGACCTTTAAGGTCACTTCTTAATGCATCTACAGTGCAGTTTCCATCCACTTTTCACTCGTTCCCACATATTAAGCCGATCCATTGTAAAAGCTCAGGCTTTCACCACCTCCTTCAGTTGCTTTTGTGGGACACCTCCATATGATAACAGCTGCAAGCATGAGGAAGGAAAGCTCCGAGTTGGGTGACGTGGAAGGTCTGGGCTACCTGGCCATGCCCTTTGGTAGTATTTGGGGTTTATCCTAGATGTAACATTTCCATCTTATTACAGGCCACTGCTGAGTATGCCAGACTTGATCACTTGGTACCTTCAATGAAACCCAGATAGTAATGAGCACGTGGTCATCTGATGCCTTGGTCAAGTGTTCCTAGTGTGTTATTAGATCCTAATAAGAGACAAAACATTTGACTGTGGAGCAACAAGTTGTAATGTCTTCATGCCTCCTCAGTCTTCTGAAAGAATTTTTGTGGTATTGGCAATTCCTTTTGAATGCTTGATAAAATTGATCAGTGAAGCCAACTGGACCTGGCAATTTTATTGCTGCAAAGTTTTAAATTATGAACTCAACTTCTTTCATAGAAATAGGACTATTTTCTATTTTTTTCTTAAGTTTTTATGACTTGTGTCTTTCAAAAAAATTTCCGTTTCATCTAGGTCATTGGATTTGTTGTCACATAGTTGGGTATAATATTCCCTTATCATTTTCCTAATGTTTGTCAGGTCTGAAGTGATGCACCTTCTTTCATCTCAACATCAATAATTTGACTTTTTCTTTTGTATTCATATCTTTTTTACTCATTTTATAAAGCTTTCTTTCCACTTTAACATAACTTGTAGAGCAGTACTTCTGGCAAAAAAATTATCTCTTTTGTTTGACTGAAAGTATTTCTCTTTCATTTAAAAAATATGTCCCAAGTAAAAACAGAATTAGGTCGACAATTTCTTTCAACACTTTACCAATACTCTCTCAGTGTCCTTTGGCTTAGATAACTTGTGAAACCTTGTCCGTAATCATTTTTATCTTGTTTCTCTAAACAATGCATCTTTTCCCTCAATGCTTTAAAATTTTCTCTTTATCTTTTTTTCCATTGCTTAATGAATTTTATTACAATTATAGGTGTACAAAAATCATCACAACTCAATTTGATAGCATTTCCATCCCAAAACCTCAGTGCATCCCTCCACCCCCCAGATTGTCTTATTTGGAAGCCAAAGATTTTCCAAAGTCTATGAGTCATTGTCTGTTCTGCAAAGAGGTTCATTGTGTCTTTTTAGTTTCCACATGTAAGCGGTAGCATTGGATGTTGGTGTCTAATTGTCTGACTGGTTTCACTTCCCACATGATAATTTCTAGGTCCATCCATGTTGCTATAAATGTTGTTATTCCGTTCCTTTTAATGGCTGAGTAATATTCCATTGTGTGTATGTACCAGATCTTCCCTATCCACTCTTCTGTCGATGGGCATTTAGGTTGTTACCATGACCTGGCTATTGCATAGAGTGCTGCAATGAACACTGGAGTACAGGTGTCTTTTCGAGTCATGGTCTCCTCTGGATAGATGCCCAGGAGTGGGATTGTTGGATCAAATAGTAATTCTATTGTGAGTTTTCTGAGGAATCTCCATACTGTTTTCCACAGTGGCTGCACCAATTTGCAATCCCACCAGCAGTGTAATAGGGATCCTTTTCTCCACACCCTCTCCAGCACTTATTGTTTGTAGACTTTCTGATGATGGCCATTCTGGCCGGTGTAAGGTAGTACCTCATAGTGGTTTTGATTTGCATTTCTCTAATAACAAGCGATGTTGAACATCTTTTCATGTGTTTTTTTGGCCATGTGTATGTCTTCTTTGGAGAATTGCTTGCCTAGATCCTCTGCCCATTTTTTGATGGGGTTGTTTGCTTTTTTGGTATTGAGCTGTAGGAGGTGTTTGTAAATTTTGGAGATTAATCCCTTGTCAGTTGATTCATTTGCAAATATTTTCTCCCATTCTGTGGGTTGTCTTTTCATTTTGTTTAGGGTTTCCTTTGCTGTGCAGAAACTTTGAAGTTTAATTAAGTCCCATTTGTTTATTTCTCTTTTTATGGTCCTTACTCTGACAGATGGATCCAAGAAGATGTTGCTATCATTTATGTCAGAGAGTCTTTGGCCTATGTTTTTCTCTAAGAGTTTTATAGTATCTGGTCTTATATCTAGATCTTTAATCCATTTTGAGTTTATTTTTTGGGCATGGTGTTAGGAAGTGTTCTAGTTTCATTTTTTTACATGTAGCTGTCCAGTTTTCCCAGCACCACTTATTGAAGAGGCTGTCTTTTGTCCAGTGTATATTCTTGCCTCCTTTGTCATAGATTAGTTGACTATAGGTACGTGGGTTTAATTCTGGGCTTTCTATCCTGTTCCACTGACCTATATTTCTGTCTTTGTGCCAGTACCATATGGTTTTGATGACTGTAGCTTTGTAGTATAGTCTGAAGTCAGGGAGTTTGATTCCTCTAGCTCCATTTTTCTTTCTCAGGATGTCTTTGGCTATTCTGGGTTTTTTGTGTTTCCAGACAAACTTTAAAATATTTTGTTCTAGTTCTGTGAAAAATGTCCTTGGTAATTTGATAGGAATTGCATTGAATGTGTAGATTGCCTTGGGTAGTATAGTCATTTTGATAATACTGACTCTTCCAATCCAAGAGCATGGTATGTCTTTCCACCTGTTCATGTCATCCTTGATTTTTTTCATCAGCATCTTATAATTTTCAGAGTACAGGTCTTTGCTCTCTTTAAGTAGGTTTATTCCTAAGTATTTGATTCTTTTTGATGCAATTGTAAACGGGATTGCTTCCCTAATTTCTTTCTGATCTTTCATTGTTAGTATATAGAAATGCAGTTGATTTCTGTTAAAATTTTCTCTTTATCTTTGGGTTTTAGAAGTTTGATTATGATGTATCTTAATGTGTTTTTCATTATGTTTGTCCTTCTTGGGGTTTGTTAAGTATCTTGGATCTCTGGATTTATTATAATTTTGTCAAGTTTCGACATGTGGCCCTTATTCCTTCAAATATTTTTTGTTTCTCTAGTTATATGTATATTAGACTGTTTAATATTATCTGTAAATTTCAGAGATGATGGGGGATGTTTTAAGCTTTTTTTTTCCTTTGCTTTCATTTTGGATAGGTCTACTGCTATAGCTTCAGGTTCAGTACTCTTTTCTTTTCCAATGTCTAATATGCTGTTAATCTCATTCAAAGAATTTTTCATTTCAGATATTGTACTTTTCAACACCGAAAGTTCCACATGGTTCTTTTTCATATAATTTGCTTCTTTCCTGTGTGCATTTTTAGATTAGTCATTTTAATGTGCAAGTCTGCTAATACTATCACTGCTATAATTTCTGGGCTTATTTGTATTGATAGCTCTTTATCCTTATGGGTCACATTTTCCTACTTCTTGGAGTGAGTAATAATTTTTCATTGTGGATTTTATATTGTTGTGTCTGGATTTTATGGTCTATCATTTAAATAACTAGGTTTTATCTTAGTAGGTAGTTAAGTTACTGATGGATGAGGTCAATACTTTCAAGGCTAGTTTAGAGTCTTTGTTGGATGGTTCTATAGTGGCATTTATTCTAGGACAGATTCAGTCTCACTATGAAGGCATATGTTTTCTGGCATCTAAATGATTGAATTCTTGATGTATTCAACAAGGGTTCTCCACTCTGGCTAGTGAAAGCTTCAACAATCCTCAGAAGACTTCTCTGAGTTTGGAAACCAGTCAGTTCCATGGTCTTCTTGGCACAACCTCATCAAGTTTAGTATTATGCATGCATGACTTAGCATTTAGTAAAAACTCAGTGGGATCCCTGTGTATATTTCTGGAGCTCTTTGTGTGTGTGCATGTGTGTATGTAGTTCCCTCTTCTCTGGAACTCTGCTTTACAATTACTAGGTGCCTCTAATACCCTAAGCAGTAATCAGTGTCTAAGACTCAGAGAAACCAAAGCTGCCACACTCTCCTTGGAACCTCCTTGGGATCTCCTCCTTCTTCCTCCCACTGAGAAGGTTTGGTAATTGCAGTGCTGACTGCAATGGTTTCCCTTCTCTTGAGGTTCACAGAATTGTACATCCTATTGACCAAAATCTGAAAACATCTTAAATCTTTTATCCAGTATTCTTATTGTTTAAAGTAGAAGGTAAATTCATGTTACTCCATCGTGACTGGGTACAGAACTTTTTAGGCAGTTGAAAATTTGAGTCTGTCTCTGGAACTCAGAAGAGAAGTCTAGTCTGAAGCTATAAATCTGGCAGTCATGTAGTGCAAGGGTTTCTCCAGACTTGATTACACTGTGTGGAAATGGTGCTCCTTTCAGCCCCCAGGGGAAGCTGAATTACCAGGGGTAATTATAGCCTGGGTCCAACCAATAGCTGCCACCTCCACTTGCCCCAGTATGAAAATAATTTTAAATATATATTACTTCTACATGTTCTACTAGAAAGTAATAGGGAGAAGAGCAAAGGGTTAAGCCCTGGGCATTCTAAAACTTAGAGATGGGGGTGGGATGGGGAGAGGAAATTTCATCCAAGAGATAGAGAAGTCAGGCTTACATAGCAGGAGGAAACCAAGAGAACATGCTGCATTGGAAACTTACATAGCAGGAGGAAACCAAGAGAACATGGCTGGAGGCATCAAAAGGTGTTAGAGGTTAAGTAGACAATGAATGAGGTTTAAACACTGATTAAGCAAGATGCAGAGTTGGTAATGTAGGAAGAGCATTTTCAGTGCAATGGAGAGGGAAGCAAGCAGGTTGCAATGAAGGGAAGCAGAGAAGCTACCTGGAGAAGAATAAAGAAAGTTGGATAAAACTTTTCCTTTAAAGAAAGGTGTCCTTCAAAGGAGTGGATAAAGAAGATGTGGAACATACACACAATGGAATATTACTCAGCCATTAAAAGGAAAGAAATAACAGCATTTGTAGCAACATGGATAGACCTAGAAATTATCATGCTAAGTGAAGTCAGTCAGACAACAAGACACCAACATCAAATGCTATTACTTACATATAGACTCTAAAAAAAAGGACACTATGAACTTTGCAGAACAGATACTGACTTACAGACTTTGAAAAACCTATGGTTTCCAAATGAGACAGGTTGGGGGATGGAGGGAGGCACTGAAGGTCTGGGATGGAAATGCTATAAAATTTGGTTGTGATGATTGTTGTACAACTATAAATGTAATAAAATGCATTGCGTAATTTTAAAAAAAGGAAAAAAAATAAAGAAAGGTGTCCTTTACAGAGAAACTCTATTTCTATAATAAAAGGTTCCAGTGTTGTCACAATACCTCTTTTGTATCCTAATTTGTCCCATTCATGGGTGTGTGAATCATTTTTTCCATATACAGTTGTTCCTCATTATTTGTGAATTTTATATCTTTAAATTCATCTACTCACTAAAAGGTATTTGAAGTCCCCAAATCAATACTCATGGCACTTCTGTGGTTGCCTGCAGACCTCTGCAGAGTGCTGGAAGATTTGACTTGCTCGGCAGGCACAGTCCCCGCTGAGGTGAACAAGGCAGCACCCTGCCTCTGGTTTCAGTTCTGAAACTGTAAAGAAGTGTCTTTTTTGTGGTCTATTTAGTGCCACATTTTTCACATTTTTGTGCTTTTCAATGGCGATTTCACTGTTTAAAATGTCTCTTAGTCTTTAACTCTAAATGGCTTAAAGACTAAGAGACATTTTAAACAGTGAAATCGCCATTGAAAAGCACAAAAATGTGAAAAATATGGCACTAAATAGACCACAAAAAAGACACTTCTTTACAGTTTCAGATCAACATCTCTGATACTTAGAGAAATGCAAATCAAAACTACCATGAGATACCACCTCACACCAGTCAGAATGGCCATCATTAACAAGTCCACAAACAACAAATGCTGGAGGGGGTGTGGAGAAAAGGGAACCCTCCTGCACTGTTGGTGGGAA
>PVHT020000144.1:1830971-1880588 GCA_004024745.2 Catagonus wagneri
GGGAACTATATCTAATTACATGTGACAAATCCATATTTGTACATGTAATCGGGTCACCACATGGTGCAGTTGGAAAATCTGACAGAAATCTGTAAACCAGCTATAATGCAAAAATTAAAAATAAATAAATAAATAAATAAATAAATACCTGTAAAAAAAAATAAAAAATAAAAGAAAAAGAAAAAGAAAAAGGAAGGAAATTCAGACACATGGGACAACGTGGAGAAACCTTGAGGACATTCTGCTTATCAGCCAGTCTCAAAAGGACACATAGCATAAGATTCGCTTTACACGAGGTGCCCAGAAGAGTCAAGTTCATCGAGAGCAAGGAGGATGCTGGTTGCCAGGTGCTGGCGGAGGAGGGGACTGGAAATTAATGGGTGCTGTTTCAATTTGGGAAGATGAAAACTGTTTATAGAGTCGGTTGTACAACGATATGAATGGTGCCTAATGCCACTGAGATGTACGCTTAAAAAATAATTAAAGCCGTCAAGTTTAAAAATAAAATAAAATAAAATAAAATGTCTCTTAGGTGTAGTGTTGAAGTGCTATAAGATGTTCTCAAGAGAAAGATCATGATATACCTTACAGAGAAAGTATGTGCATTAGATAAGCTTCATTCAGGCATGAGTTATAGTGCTGTTGGCCATAAGTTCAATGCTAATGAACCAAAAATGTATATCACATAAGATATATTATATATTTAAAGAGGAATATGGCTATCAAATTGAGTTGTGATGATTTTTGTGCACCTATAATTGTAATAAAATTCATTAAGCAATGGAAAATATGAAAATAAAAAAATAAAAATAGCTCATGAACTGAAAAAAAAAGAGGAATATGCATACAACAAGGTTATGCATTGACTGTTGACAAAAATGTAACCAGAGATTCACAGGACCCTCACCCTAATTTTACCTTAAGGGAGTGGTGGTTCAGTCACTGCTAGTCTGTCTTTGCAGCGACTTTATAGAAAATAACTATTGCAAATGGAGGAGAACTGAGTGTATAATTTTTTAAAGTAAAGTGTAGTACAAAAAGCACGAGACCAAGAACTTTGAGAACTTATTTCTAGTTCTAATTTTGCCAATAACTAGTTGTGCATCCATCAGTGAGTGTTCTGGCCCCATTAGGTTTCTTCATCTAGGAATGGAGCTCTTTAAATTAGTTTATTGCCGAGGCCCCCAAAGCCCTGGCCTTCTCTGACCTTGAACATCACTGAGAGAAATTCCCAATGCTGGTCTCTTCCCAAGAAAGTCTCTTCTGTTTTACTTCAAACCACCTGACCCCATAAGAGGGGGGAGGGAGGAAATGATGATCTTACAATAAGACAAACACCATGTTCTAGAGAGTGCCATAGAGATGAAATAAAATACACTGATTTTTTTTTTTTAAATCTGGGAAATTTTCCCAGGAAAAGAGTTGCTTATGACTTTGGAAGTCATATCAAAATAACCCCCACATGTTAACAGTACACGTCACATTAAGAAGTAGATATTAATGAGGGATTTTAAAAGAAAACAGCCACAAGAGGTTTGAATAGGGTACAGCCTTCTGATGACAGCTTTGAATATAGAGTGCTAAAATGCAGGCAGACTGAGTGAGGTACAGGCCCATTACTAAAAATACAAGGAATACAGAGAGTATGGTCAGGTGGCAACCTGAATTCACACTCGGGGTTTTTAATATCAGAGGCAAGAAGGCCATGTGCAACTCTTTGCTAAAGGATGAGGTTCTGCTGAGTGTTAAGAATACAGGCCCATATGTGTAATGACAGAAGGTGAATATCTTATGGGGGCTGTGAGGGGGCAGGGAAGGGACTGAAAAATCAGACAAATTCTCTGTATAATTGGGTTTTTTTCATTAGAAAAACATTAATAGTAACTTGAAAATAAGGAGTAGAATTTTTAAAGTAGATTTTTCCTGAGTAGTCTTTGGTGCTTCATATGGACTTTGACACTGGGTAGCTGGAGCGCCACATCCTTTCACCAGCCTTTGGTTGAACAGGATTATGTCCTTCTACAACACTAGAAGGGAGGTGTACCAATTGCTCTATGTCAGTCAGAATCCTAGCAGGAAATCAATGGAAAAAATCAAACTGGGATAATCCCAGGAGGGTTTTTAAAGGAACTGTTTAAAAAAAAATGGCATGGGGAAACCACAAGGAATAGGGAAGTTTCCTAGGACTATAACAGTGGAGTTGTTACCAGTTCTGTCTGGAAGGGACCAGAGAAGGGATGGATTTCCAGATCCTAGGTTTCCAAACCTTGGAGTTAGAGAACCGTGATGAGGAGGTCACCTGGAGAGGAGCAGTGACAATGTGTCGATCATCAGCCAGCTCAAGTGTACAGGAAAGGAACAAAAGGGAAAACTACTTCAGTCTTACCTTCCTGCCACCTCCTGATGGCTTGCCTCTGTTCCTGTCTGCACAGTCAGGCCCTGCTGATGTGAACCAGACAGGAGGATCCAAAAAGATTCCAAGCAGAACTAGCAGATTACTTTCAGGGTAGAGGTTCTCTGAATACACATGTGGTCCAAAGTTTTTTAAATGACCAAATGTGAAAATCCATATCCAACCAAAGCTAAAGATACAACATCACTAAAGGAACCTGCAGGATGCAAAAATAAAACTGAAATTCTATTCAGAATTACTTTATGTTCAAATTATTTATTAGTCAGATTTTAATAGGGTAAGATGAACAATTTTTCAGAACTGTCAGCTACTGACTTGCTCCTGCTGTCACTGCACCATTTGGGGTACTAAATCCACATTCATTTAAACTGGCATTTTTAATAATGTCACTAATCTTCCATATGCAAAAAATATATAGTTCAGAAGCATATTTTGAGTAGCACATTTTCCAGAAGAAACCGTATGCCTACAAGATACTGTTATTCTTCATCTTTAAAAATTTTAAAATGGTTATTAGCAAACTACAGCAATCATTTCAGTAACTTTAAAAAATTTTTGTAGTTCCTATACTAGATTTCTTGGGCTCCCATAATAAGGAACAAGGTAACACAAACTAGGTGGCTTAAAATGGCATAAATTTATTGTATCACTATTCTGGGGACTAAAAGCCTGAAATCAAGGTATTGGCAGGGCCATGCTCTCTGAGTACCCGGGAAGATTTGTTCCTTGCTTCATCCTAACTGCTGGTGGTGGCCATCAGTCCTTGAGCTGCAGCTGCATCACTCCAATCGCTGCCTTTATTGTCACATGCCATCCTCACCTCATGTGTCTTTGTGTTTTCAAATGGGTTTCTTGTGAGGACACCAGCTATACTGGATTAATAGCCCGCCTTAGTGAAGTATGACGTCATCTTAACTAATAACATCTACAATGACGTACTAGTAACGTCACATTTTGAGGCAATGAGGGGTAGGATTTCAAAATATTTTGGGGGGAGACACAATTCAATCTTCAAGAGTGTCTATAGACTCAAAATAATAGTGAATTGCTTCTCAAAGCATTTTTTTAATGAAGTTTTATAGTATAGTGAGAGCATATGTGTTTAGAATTCCTCATTTTTCTCTAATTTTTCTTTTTTGATCAGTTTTTTAAAATTCTTCATTATGTCTGGATATTGAAGTTAAATTATCATTTTACTTTGACAGGAAATTTTCCTTCATGTAAAAATCTGTTTACAGTACTTTCACCTCTAGTCAAGATGGAATATCAGGGACCATACTAATTTTTCTGCTTAAAATACCTAAAACATCAGACAAAACATATGAAACTTCTTTTTTATGGCTGTACCCACAGCATAATCCCAGGCCAGAGATCAAATCTGCACCACAGCAGTGACTGGAGCCACTGCAGGGACAAAGCCAGATCCTTAACCTGCTGCACCACAAGAGAACTCCCCTTTATTTTTTTTGTTTTGTTTTGTTTTGTTTTTCATATGAAACATTTTTGAAGACACTGGATATCAGGCAACAAAGGCCAATGATCCTTAAGTGATAGGAAACAAAGGAGGTGAGCCCTAAAATTGATCCAGCTGAGACGCTAGAGACAGTTTCCAAGACGTCTAGATAAAAATGGAAACAATATCCTTTAAACATGCACATGTTACCATGAAGATTGTGGAAAAGATTTTAAAAGCCCACTGGATCTCATTTTCAGTGCCCTTTACTTTAACCTCAAAATTTTCAAATATTTGGGGATAAATCTCTAAAACAGAGCAAGTAAACGTTACTAAGCAGTCTGACCATCAATAGAAGGTGGACTTTATGGTGGAAAGACCTTTTCTTACCCAAATACCTTCACTATCAATTCCCAAATCTCACTTTTGAAGCAACATTCTTGTGGACTGAGCAGTGAAAACACAAATCCAACAAGCTATTCAGCCATCCCAGCTAAGTGGAAACTGAATTTTCTTTCCTCCCGAAAGGACAGTTGAAAGATGATAATGGAGAGAAAGTTCTCAGGTGAAAGAAAGTTTGGCTGAGGAGCACTGGTCCAAGCGGCATAGGAATGCTGGAGGGCCAGGGAGGTCCAAGGACAAGAAGGGCCACAGGTACAGGAGGGGGCAGGCTCTGCTTGGGCTGGGACAGCAGAACAGAAACCCAGATGCCACTGAAGCTGTCACACCTACCCTGGATACCTGCTTTCAATCTTTTCTTCACCTACATGAGAAATATATTTCTACCCTTCCTGAGTTACTGTTATTTTGTGTTGCATAGCATATGCAGCCAAACCTGATCCTATGTGATACATAAGAAACTATTTCATCATCCCAGCAATCCTTCGAAGTGTATCTCATCACTGTCTTTACAGATGAGCAAACAGAGGCCCAAAGAGGTTAAGTTTCTCTTCCAAGGTAACACAACTGGTAAGACGGTTTGCCAACAGGGCAAGGAGAGTAGAAAAGGGCTGGTGACCTGGCAATCAGAGTAAAAGCACAGTAATGATTCCCTAAACCAGCAGATTAATCCTTACTCCAATTGTGCTGTCTCTGCTTCGCATTTCGTCCGTGGGAATATTAGTCCTGAGTTACCCAAAGTCTTTAGTAACTCACACCACACATACGGTGGGATCCTGAACTATACAGCCTCTACTGAAAATAAGCAAGAAACATGCATAACAGATTTGAGAGCAGAGATGGAGCAGCCTTCAGAGGTTCTGGATAATTGACAGCTCCCTTTTAATTCCAGATTGAGCAGAAAACGCTTTCTGTTTCCACTCTTCTTTCAACAATGCACCAATTAATTTTTCTTCTTTACTAAATATAATGAAGATAGTAGAACTTTTATTTGACAAATGATGATGTAGAAATTGCTCCAAGCCATTACACAGGATCAGTCACCTTGGGTATCCAGAGGCCTGTGTTCTAGTCCCTTCTGGGCCACCGATGAACTCTTGATTTTAGAAACTGCAGTTGACATCCTGGCTCCCTGTTTCCTCACTTATTGAAAAAGACAGCTGAACTAGATCACATTTTCTAAGGCCATTTCTAGTTCTAATTCTTAATGATTCCGAATGTGATCATAATCATTCCTTTATATAGGAAGAAAATCTAGGTGTATCCTGGAAGGTTTTTTCCTCTTGGTAACTCTCTGAGATGAAGTTGTTTAATTGACTCTGTTACCTCACCCCGGCCCCCTAGCCCCCACCCCTGAAACAGCAGAGTGCAGTAAAAACACTTCAGACTGATGGAGGCTCCTGATTATTCAGAGCTGCTTAAATAGGACTTTAATACTATTTACCATGAGGCCTGAGAAAATTGGTAGGATTAGAGTTACAGCCCTAATAATTTGCCTTTATAGATTTAACCCGAAATAACAGGCTGAAGGGACAAATAAAATTAGCAGTTTCCTGGATAATTCCCGGATAAATATAAGCAGAAAATCCTATTAAAAAACAAAAAGCAGCAACTTGGTAGCTATGGTTCAAAAGAGGCAGAGAAGGGAAATGGCTAAGGTTACTCTGACCCTAATTAAGGGTTCGGTAAGGTTCTGGCTGCTGTAGTTTGCCTTGCCTTGGAGGGCTCTGCTCCTTCTCTTGTGTCAGGTGTCAGAGTGACAAATGTCCCTTTGGGCAATCTCTCTCATGTGGAACTTTGCCAAGAATCCAGAAATAAGCAAACAAAACAAAACAAAAAAACAAAGAACATCAAAAATAAAAACACTCTTAGGAACCCAAAGAGCAACAGAGAATATGAATTTAGCTTGTGTCCTTAATACAGTCTCATCCATCCACTCATTCATTCAGGCACCTCATTTGTCTAGGGCTGTGGAGCACAAAACTATTTAGAAGCTATAGAAGATACTGCCACCTCAGCCATCAAAGAAATGACAGTCTGTATCACAGATACTTTAACTTCTCATTGGGAGTTCCCATTGTGGCTCAGTGGAAACAAATCTGACTAGTGTCCACTCAGTGCCTCACTCAGTGGGTTAAGGATCCAGCGTTGCTGTGAGCTGTGGTGTAGGTCTCAGATGCAGCTCGGATCTGGTGTTGCTGTGGCTGTGGTGTACGCCAGCAGCTACAGCTCCGATTCGACACCTAGCCTGGGAACCTCCATGTGCCGAGGGTGTGGCCCTAAAAGGACAAAAAAATTTTTTAAAAATTAACTTTTCATTGACAGAAGGGAGTTTTTATAAAGCTGTTTTTACATATTCTGTACCTTTGCTTTCCAAACTTACATCCTTGTGATTTTTTTCCCATTTTTCTCCAATATTCCTTTAGAATTGCTCAAAAGCCATAGCTTGTCCCAAGAGTAATATTTTTGCTTCCTTGGACATGTCAAAGCCTTTGCTGTTTTCCTTTCATCGAAAAATACTGCAACCACCAAAAACTACTTTTAAGTCTTCATAAAAGCACTTTTCTATTAAGATAAAACTTACATTTCAGTGTCAGTGCAGGCACAACTAATTAGCCAAGCTCATTTCTATAAGATAGGAGGGCAAGGCTTGATTTAGAGCTACTGAAAGAGGAATCTGCACTTCCAGGGCCTGATGAGTTACACCCGCTTTATTACTTCCAGCACTTGTCATCGGCATACACAGACATCATTGCCCAATCATTTTCAAAGAACCAGATCTCAATTCCAAATGCAGCCAGAAGACCCACCACTGCCTCTAATGTGCTTCTCTGTCAACCCTGCCACTGGAAACAGGGGAGTGATGAAGGCTGTGGCAACACCATCATCCCTGGACTCATTGCTCAAAACCATCTCTTAATTCTGCAGCAAAAATGGCCTAGCAAGCGTTTCCAAGGAGTGGTTGGAGGCCAGAGGCTAAAATCAAGGTGTTGGCAGAGCCAGAGTCCCAAGACTCTAGAGGAGAATCCTCCTTGGCTTCTTCTAGCTACTGGTGGCCCCAAGTATTCCCTGGATTGTGGCAGCATCACTCCACTCTCTGCTTCTGTCTTTGCATGGCTTCTCCTCTGTGTCCCTTCCCCTTCTCTTCTCCTATGAGAACATTAACCATTGGATTTAGGATCCAACCTAATCCAGGTTGACCTCATCTGGAAATACGTAACTTAATTACATCTGCAAAGATCCTTTTTCCAAGTAAGGTTACATTTATAGCTTCAGGTAGATGTACTTTTAGGGGGTCACCACTCAACTCACTTCACTACATTATTCCTTTACTTTGATCTTCAAAATTTCAGAAAGCTTTGTGCTACACAGTATAAACACCTGTTACCTGGATGTTAGTTGAAGTCTTCCTGTTTTTTAAGAAAAAATGCAATTTGTTAGAACACCAGTTCCACAACTTAAGAAAATCTAATCCTTCCCAAGGCTTCTGCAAATTTCTCGAATAGAGCAAGAGAGATGGTCAATAAGTTCCACTGAATTAATCCAGATAAAAAATTCTCACTGCCTGTTGTTCTTTCCTTTATACCTCATTAATCCACAACCAAAGTTTGGCCTAGCTCTTCAACCAGAAACAACCCCTCTCACAAGGCTCTAACATAAGAAACAGATTTTATGGATTATTAGTAATGGAGGATTGAACTTAAGAAAGCAAATTCCTTTACACTGAATATAAGAAATTCTGTTTCTTAAATTCTTCAGCCACATTCCCAAGTGGCTTGGTCATCATATCTCTCCTTTTCCTTTAATACCTTCTCATTGCTATTTTTTCTTAGTAGGATGGTTTCATTATCTATTTTCTTTCCTTCTTCAGCAAGTCCTGCCCCTAGGGACTCACCTTTTACCCTGGAATCTTATTAAACTAGTTTCCTTTTAGGGGCAGTCTCAACCTGAGAATTCTGGTATCAGCCGTCAAGGTTCAAACCCCCTCTTCCCTGCCTTCTATAATCCATTAACAGTCTATTAGAAAATATCCCCAAGATACCTTTTTTTAAGTTGTATAACAACCAAGAGTCAAAACCTTTGCAGTAACATTGCTTCTAAGGGAGAGGTTATAAAGAATATTACTACTTTTAGTCATAAAATGTGTTCCAGGGCTGCTATTTAGGCAATAAAAAGGAGGAAAGGGAAAGCACAAAAGGAAGAGTAGGCATTAAGAGACACGAGGAGATGCTGCCATGATCACAATCAAATCTGATCTATAATTTATGATATTGAGGGTGTACTGATTCCCCAACTTAATAATTGGAGCCACAGGTCTCTTTCTATATTAAAATAAAAGGTAAGCCTCAAAGCTTATCAGCTTTAATACTCAGGGTGACAAAAATTGAACAGCAGGACATGACTGATTAATGTATTCTGATTTTCCAGGCTTCCAACAGCCCTAGACTAACAAGTGCTGAAAGCACAAACCCCAGCATTCAGTTCATCCCATTAGAGGATCAGGGAAGGATCAAGAGGAGAAAGGCAGTAAGAAGAAGCTATTGTCAAAAAGGTGGATGGATTAGAGAATACTGAGGGCTACGGCAAACAGTCAAGGCCACCAAGGAAGCAAGCTTCCCTTCCGCATAATCAACTAGTCTTGGATGAAATTATGGAATAAACCATGTTTGGAAAATAGAAACTTGAATATACAGAGAAGATAACTTAAATAATCCTGTTAAACGACACAAGTCTTGGTCTGCACTGAAAGTCCATCCATGGCTCAGATCATAATCCACTAATGCTGATGGAACTGGAGCCTACATGAAGATGAAAGACTTAAAAGGAAGACTTCGACCACCACCTACCTGAAAGAATTTATTTCCAGAGAAAGAGTTGAAAGGTGAAGGGAAAAAAATTTAGGAACAAAGCAATTAAATAGATGACTCAGACCCTCACATTTCATCCATTCATTAACAGTGGCCCCTAGGAATTTTGAGTTGGCTAAAACAATTCTAATAGCACAAGCTAAGGGCTTAAAGATAATTACAAGCCAAAATGCTGTCCATTGGGAAAGATCTTGAGAAGCCATCTATCCCAGCCCTTTGCTATTAGATAAGACCAAATGTTGTACTCGTCCTAAAGAGATGAAACAAATTGCTCTCACAAGTCTCCAGGAGAAGGAATCCAAAGTTATCCTGATCTAATAATTCTCATGCTAAATCAACTTAAAACATTCAGTCCTCGCTTCTGCTTCTGTGTCTGTAGCAAGAGAATAGTGATGTTCACGCAGGAAGACTGCTATCAAGTTCACTCTCAGCCTCATTTAAGCCTTTCTTCCTTGCCCTTATTTTCTGCTTGTCTAATCTTCAATAGCCTCCTTGAAACCCTCCTTTACATTTTTTCACATTTCACCCTAATTGTGAAGTCCAAATATGAGTTGTCCTAAAGGAAATTCCTTTATGCTGCCTCAGTGGTTATCATTCCTAATCTCTCAAATGAAATGTTAACTGGTCAAAGGAATTTGGGAACTCCTTGGTTTGGTCAATTCCACAAATATTTATCAAGTATTCACATGTGGAAGACACTGTGCTAGGTCATAGAAAAGAGAGACAGATCTTTGTAATAATAAAAAAAAAATCCCAGTGTGCAAGGTTAAATGAACTCAGGTCCATCCATTCCTGTAATGCTGTGCGGCAGTTGGCATGTGGGGTAGGTCCTCAGGTGTTGACTTGACAATGTCTCCAAGGCAGATTGCTGAATGAAAAGGATAAGCCACAGAGCAAAAGTAATAATAGCTAACGCAGAGGTCTTGGCATGTACACACAAACTAAAGCTACTTCAGCAGTCAAATAATATCTGAATATATAAAAAAGAAAAAGGTCTCAAACATACACCCCACATTATCATGGTTACTCAGGAAAGAGAGGAGGGATCAAGTGAAAATTAACCTTCTCTACAATGGCTGATCTTTATTTTATAGCAAAGGGAATTTATGTGTTACTCAGTAATTAATTACTTTTTTATTTAGAAGATTGAGAAGGCCTAGCCTCTCACTTCACATGGTCCATAATTGAGTTAGAGTGGCAGGTTTGCGGGGAGAGCAGAGGGAAGTTGTTCAATCTAACTCACTATGCTGGGAAGAAGAGTATGGCAGATGAGGGGTACAGGTTGTCCCTGAGGACAGACAAAGCACAGTTCCCAACAACTGCTTCTCAGGTAAGGTGGTGTTTGGTGTGAGCTTGGAAAGATGGGGAGGATGCACATGTCAGGATTTTGGAGCTGGGAGACATTTGAAAGTAAGAGGGCAGCTTGAGAAGAGGCTAAAAGGCAGGAAAGAGTAAGGCAGGCAGTGCTTACTTAGATGGACAATAGGGAGCCTTAGAAGGTTTGAGAGCAAGGAACTGATCTTATGGGGGATGCAAGTGAGGAATGAGTGTGAAGGGGGCCTTAGACTGGACACAGGCTGGTAATGGTCTGAGAAGGAGACCTTCCCAGAAAGGTAGCCACAGGTAGAGAGAAGAGAAGAGAGATGCCTGAGAATGGGAAGTAGGTAAGAGAAATGGCAGAATCAAAGAGGCTGTCAAAGCATGAAGCCAAAAGATCAGCACTGAAATTTAAATATGAAATGCTACTCAGACATGTATCTGGTAAATAGAACAACCATACCTAGGAAGGCAGAACACGATATGAAGTTAGGAATCATCATTGTCAGGCACTGAAAGGAGCACATCTAAGACAATACAGCTGGCAGGTTCTCCCTGCTCTGTTTGTCAAAGCACAGCTACTCAAAGTGTGGTCCCTGGACCAGTGCCAAGCTATGGGCTGTTTGTTACCCCATGTTATGAACAGGAACTGAAATCAAGAGAAAGCATTTAAAAAGTGTTATACCAATTTAACAGAGTAATTTTATGTTTACTGGGGCTAATAATTCTTACAATTGTGTGTAGGAAACTACGTCTTTTATTTCATTTACTTTTATACCAATTTAATAATTATATATTTATTGAACCTAGTAGTTCTTAGAATTGAACTTATGCTTCTGCATGTATTTTTTATTTTACTTTTGTAGCAATTCATTATTGCATTTGTAAGTTTCGACTCACAATGGATCGAAGGAAAAAAACTCCTTCACCAAGAATATTTTGAGAAGTACCATTGTAGACTATGAGATTTTAAAGTATTTTTATTTGTTTCCTTTATCCTGAAAAATATCTTCAAATAAGCAGTACAAGCCTGGTTTCCAGGCTTGTACTGCTTATTACACAAGCCTGGTTTCCAGGCTTGTGTAAAAGTGTAATTTTATACAAGATGAACTGATTCTAGAGGGGTTTTACATATTTTTAATTTTTTAAACTGAGGCATACTTGACATATTATATTAGTTTCAGATGTACAATGTAATGATTTGATATTTGTATATATTGTGAAACAATCAGCACAAGTCTAGTTAACATCCATCATTCTACACAGTTACCCTTCTAGAGCGGTTTTATAAATTATCCCCAAATCACACAAAACTGCAGGGGGTGAGGGGATGCAGAATCAGGTCTGGAAAGCCAGGGTTCTAACTCGAAGCCCAAGAATCTCTAGTAGCTCATATTGGTGGTACGTTAAAATTGCTCTTTAGGAGACATTAGCAATTTTGCTTTATAAAACATGCAACATTTACTGCAGTGATTTTCAGAAGCAAATTTAAGGTACCTTAGATAGAGGTAAAAAGCTTACAATTTTTTAATTCCTTAACTCTAGGATTCAAATGAATTGTAAGTGATTCCAGCTAGACTGGGCTCAACCAATATTTTTAATCAGTTACTAATGATTACACAGTAGGTGGGATATTTGAAGACTATCAAACTTTCCCAAATATCCCATTGTCAGAAAATCTCCTTTTAAAGCCAATACTTTTCTTAAACATCACCTTAACCTAAAATCAAATTATTTTTCTTATTTTTACTCTGGGCACAACCAAGTTGGATGACACACCATCACCAAAGGTAGTGAACACATCGGTATTTCAAACAGCACCCAGGATGACTGATTCCTGAGAATACAGAATTGTAAAGCTCAAATTTTATTTATTCTCAGAAACTGATAGAAAAAGGATAGAGTTTGCTGGAAGATTCACCAACCTCCTAGATAATGAAAGAACTCCAATAAAATAGCATTCTGATGAGCTATGTGTAAATAAACCGGAGACATGTAGATAAGAACCTCTTTTTGTTTGTTTGTTTTTTAGGGCAGCATCCACAGCATATGGAAGTTCCCAGGCTAGGGATTGAATCAGAGCTGTAGCAGCTGGCCTACACCACAGCCACAGCAATGCAGGGTCTGAGCTGCATCTGCAACCTACACCACAGCTCACGGCAACGCCAAAGCCTTAACCTGCTGAGCGAAGCCAGGGATAGAACCTGCATTCTCATGGATACCAGTCAGGTTCGTTACTGCTAATCCACAACAGGAGCTCCCTTAAATTTCCTTTGAAACACATATTTAAAAAAAAAAATTACAGGGGAAAGTGCATTCAAAATGTGATAAAGGGATTTGCCAAACCTCAGTTGTTTGATAGACAGTTAGAGATATGAGGACAATACAAAAACTCTGCCTGGTCATTCTTCCCCTCTAGCTACTAACCACAAAGGTGTCTTAGACTTCCATCAAGGCTAACAGGTGACCAGAATGTTCTTAGACTTACTTTAATAATCAAGTACACAAAACCACTAACTTTGGAAAAACTGATTCTTAGCAAAATCAGTCCTAAATCTGAAATTATTCTAGTGGTTAGCAACACAGAAACTCTAAGGAAACTTGATTTTTCAAGGGCAACTGACCCTAGGAATGAATAACATAATTCTAATTTTGACCTGTCAATCGCCAACATTGGGAAGGTGTGGAGAAAAATCCCGCGAGGAGTCATTTACGTGGCGCTTTGATACAAGCACACCAACATTCATGAAACAGCCTAAGTGTTCAGCTTTATGAGATCCATTGTACATAAAAGTATTTTACAGAGTAAATGGTTGGTTTGATTTATCTAATAGTGAATGTGACTCCGCTTTTTTTTTTAACGTGTGTACAGCAAATTAAAGTTTACAGCTTAAATTATTATAGGATCCTTTTCCATGCTTCCTTGGTTTTTCCCTAGACATATCTTTAGTGAAGGGCAGGAAGTATTTGCATTGGCCCCTAAAGTAAAAGCTCCTTTTATAAAAATGGGCAAAGAACCCAAGTGGAAGGGTTCTTGTTTTTTTCCTGTTAGTGAAAATGTACATATCCAGACATCATATTTGTATGTTTCTCTCTCCCTAAAACTGAGGCTTTGTGAAGGTACCATTCTTATCTGCCACATTTACAGCTTCACTGTAGTTCCTAGTGTAGCTCTAGATAGAAAAAAAGGTGCTTAATAAACATCCGTGGAATATTTATGAATGAATAAAGCAGTCTCAGAATAACAGGCATCTATTTTTTTTTCTCACTCACCTGTGACAGTGGACAAATCTATTATTTGACTATGTGCATTACCTTCTAACAGCCTTTCCTCTGACAGCTTTGAGTTCATGCAGAACAGTCTAAGATTTCCTGCCCAGTAAAGTTATTAGAATAGCCAGCGCCAACCCCAAAGAGTTTTGAGGCTATTGGGAAACAAGTGGGACAGCTGGCGTTTTCATCCGTCCACCAGCTCCTGCGTTAACTGCCTTTTAAAAAGTGCTTTCTGATAAGTAAAGCTCCCCAAGCCCCCAGGCACTTAAACATTGATCTGTAAATATTGAACAGTGATAAAGAGATGCATGCAGGTAAGTGGAATCATCCTGTAGATCTTTACAGAGCAAAGAGACTATCTATCTGAGTCTTAAAAACATTCCTCGGGTTTTCAGTGCTCTGCCATGCTTCTGAGAGTCTCCTTGGGTCATTTACCTGCCTTAGTCAACCTTAAACAAATACCAGCTTGCCCTCTGGCCTCCAACTTGTTCTTCCAGAACCGTGGGGGATAACCTGACTTGCTGGCTGGCTTTAGAATTTACAAATGTGGATACTAACCTTGACTTTCTAAATTGAACATCTGCAGTATTATCAACAGCATTTTCCTTTAAAGCTATAAATAGTAGTATGCCTTTTGTTCCTTATTTTTCCTTTACCTCTGTATTGCTAATTCAGTCCATTATTTAATGCATTTAGCTCCCTTCACAGAGGAATAACATTTTTCCTTGCTTAGATTTGATTAGAAAAGAAGTAAATGTCCTTTCCAGAGTCAAGCCTGGTGATTTTTACAGGAAGAACTTGATGAGTGTCACTCAGGCATCACTTCAATCAAAGGCTGCGTCTACACTGACCCAAAAGACTCAGCTGCCTTTCACTCAATTCAGACAACCAAGCAACCAAGGCAAAGAAACAGTCAGTGAAACTGGTTATTTGACTGAGTTGAATCATTGTTTGATTGGACTGATTAATCCAGTTCAAAGCAGTCATCCTGGGGGCCCTGTGTTGCCTCTTTAGGCCCACGATGGAAGGAATGTTGACCACAGTGGACACAGAAACTGGACCGTCTGGCAGAAGGTAACTGGCTGCAGGATTGCTGAAGCAGAGTGCCTGAATGTTCATGGAATAAACTTCCCAACCAGCATCTTCATTCTCTGTGTTCTCCACCCTCTCCAGAAGCTGTGAGGTACTGGTTAAGGGTGTGTGAACTTTGGAAGCAAGACTTTGTGGGATGAACTCTCATTTGTGTCACTTACCATCCTTGTGACAGGAGTGCGTTACTTAACTGCTTTCTGCCTCCAACCTATAATTTGGACATAATACTACCTATCTTAAAGGACTGGGTTGTTTGATGGAATAATGGGTGAATACATACACAGCACCTAGGAGAAACTCCAAAAATATTTGCCACTATTTCTATTATGATAATCTAACAGAAAGACACTGCATATAGGAGCCTTCATGGTATGACCAGAATTTCCCAGTGCTCCGGACACTTCTAAATTTGAAATAATATATCTCCCAGCAAAGACTCTGGGAGATTCATTTGTCAATAAATATTTATTTTTCCAGAGCTCTCCAAATACTCATAGTTTAAACTAGATATAACATCAACAGGAAGGTTATCTGGAATTAACCTATTGAAAACTTCCATGTTGGATCCAAAATGACCAGACCTCTTCTTGTATTGACCGAAATGGGAGAATGGGGCTGCTGCCTGGTGCAGAGGCAGCTTTGTGAAGGTGCAACCTGGGCAGTTTCATGGGCCCTACACTTACAAAGCCCCATATGTGGTTTCATGTTCTGCTGGCATCTTCTTAAAATTCTCAATCCCCCCCCCCTTTTTTTTTTTTTTTTGCTTTATAGGGCCGTACCTGAGGCATATGGAGGTTCCCACAGTAGAGGTCAAACTGGAGTTGCAGCTGCCGGCCTACCCCACAGCTACAGCAACCTAGGATCTGAGCTGCATCTGAGATGTACACTGCAGTTTGCGGCAATGCCAGATCCTTAACCCACTGAGTGTGGCCAGGGATAGAACCTGCATCTTCATGAATACTAGTGGGTTTGTTTCCACTGAGCCACAACAGGAAATCCCTCAACATCTTTTGAACAAAGGTCCTGGATTTCATTTTTCTGTGTGCCCTGTAAAGTAAAGCCTGCATAGCTAAGATCCCAAGGTAATGTACATTCTACAAATAGGAGCCCTTCTGTTAGAAGATTTTAATAAAATATTGATTAGCTCAGCTGATATGATACTTGTAATGAAAGAGTTTTCCTGTGGTTATCGTCCATAAAGCTGCCTCAGATGGTAGCAACTACCTCAAAATACAGACTCAGAAGATGAAACCACAGACCAGCTCCATCCAGCACCTCACCGGGATCTGATGAGTAAAGGGGGTTCAAAGCCATTTCCCTCATCCATAATTCCACTGATGTCAGCTCATTCTTCAAAAACATATTTTAAATAATCTTAAGAACCTAAAGGTATCTTGATGCCCAACACTGAAATAAGGATTTGGAGTCATCTGTTCTCCATCCCAGCCTTCTTTATTCACATCTTATTCGTAAGCCCTTGACAAGGTCTCTATTGTTTTTCTACAGCAGGAGATAAAAACCACTGTTTTAGTTGTCTGATTTTTACTGTGTGATTAGTCTAGGCATGATAGAGAGAAAAGCACGTAAAGCATTATTTTATTTGAAAGCCAGAAGCACATAATGTTTATTAATAAAGAGGCTGGTTTACATAGATTTTATTATTATTGAGCATAAAATGGTTTCTATTACAAGCAAGGGTGAAATTACTAACTAATTAGCCTGTGAAGATCATGTTTAATGGAATATATAAATCTAGGGTGTTGCTTTTTTTGCAAATCTTAAGGGTCTTATTCATTAAACATGTACATATGCTGAAACAGGGGACTGTGATATATAATTCAAGGTCAAATGATTCATTTTGTGTTTCTCAAAGTCCAAAATCTCAGACCTTTGAATTCCTTAACTCTTTTTTTTTTTTTGTCTTTTTGCCTTTTCTGGGGCTGCACTCGAAGCAGGTGGGGTTCCCAGGCTAGGGGTCTAACAGGAGCTGTAGCCGCCGACCTACGCCACAGCCACAGCAACACGGGATCCGAGCTGTGTCTGCAACCTACACCACAGCTCACGGCAACGCCGGATCCTTAACCCACTGAGCAAAGTCAGGGATCGAACCCGCAACCTCATGGTTCCTAGTCAGATTTGTTAACCACTGAGCCACGACAGGAACCCCTGAATTCCTAAACTCTTATGGAAGTCAGTTTCAACACACAGCTGCCTTAGTGTGAATACTGAATTCAACTATAAATGATGATAACTGAGAAAAGCAAGTGTGAAGAATTTAAGGGCTAAATTGTCTCTCTGTCTCTCTCTCTCTGGATACTGTAGCTTAAAATCCACTTAACTCTTCCAAAGGAACTTTGTTTCTATTAACTTAGAGGATTGCACAATCTTTGTAAACACACCATTCTAATATATTTCAGTTAAATTTTGTAATAGCACCATAAAATGTGTCAGGCATTGCAATAAACTATCAGTCACAGGAAGCACAAATTGTATGGGAAAATTGCTAGAAACCATGTCTTAGAACAAAGAAAAAGGCAAAATTCTTCAAGAACTTGGAAAAATAATCTTAGATGTTTCCTTAAAATGTGTTTCTTATTTTAATAAAAATAGACTGTGTTATTTAAGTAAGGTTTCAGGGTTTGAAGCAGTGTGGCTACTTTAATCTTTTGACTTCACCCACATTCTTCAGTGGTAGTCCACTAGGGAGCAGGTAACCTTCCCTCGTTAGCAACCCGTACCACTTTGGAGTCTGAGTGTTATCAGGGGCCAAAGCTACAGAGAGGCATATGAATGCATGCTGCCATTTTTTAATTTTCAGAACAAGTTTTTTGGGTGAAACTTAGAGCACACTGGGTTTGCCATATATTACATAATTGGTTAAAAGTTGACTTAGCAACATATCCTGATTCTAGTCCTTTCATTCAAAATCCAAGTCACCACAGGTGACCAATTAGTTTCTGTACTGGGAAACTAGAATATAGTTCTTTGCAAGAATAGAGGCCTCAGCAGAGATGCTGGACCGGCTGAATGGTGGCAAGTTGTTTCACTTGTCTCTTGCTTGTTTGAACAGCCTCAAGGTGACTACAATAAGCAAAATCTAGCCAAAGCGAAAAAACCCAGTGTAACTACTATGATAATACTAGTATGATTTTCAGTTGCTCTGGGACCGTTCTAACAATCCCAAATGATGAAAAGATTATTCACAATGAAGTAAGGCCACACGCTCCCATAACAGCTCCGATATCCCATTTTATGGAAGTGCTTTTGTTTTAATGTCAGAAATCAGAGCAAATCTAGACTTACCCAAACATAAGATTTGTATTCAGGAAATTTCTGTTTAGGAAGAACCTCGAATGTTTGCTCTGGAGGGCAAGAGATTCTTGGACACTGGTGTTTGCAGGTTCTGTGAGCCAGGCCTGTCAGGCTCACGTCATTTAAAGATGAACATTGCCCCCTGCTGGCGAGAGGCCGCATTACCTCCCAAAGAACTTCCTGTGAGGGTCAAAACCCGTGCCATTGGGGGAAATTCATTTTGAATCTTTCACCTATTTTCAGTTTTCAGCTTGACAGCTAAGTTCAGAAGAATTATAACTGCCAAGCATCATTACTGCATTTCAGGACAAATTGGTTTATTATTCTCAGCCCATTATTATGAACTACCATCCCTGGCAGAAATCCATCTAAATGAAAAAATAAGAGAAACAAAGGCAGCCATTCTGGTGACTGGGGGACTTTTGAGATGGAACAAAGCAGGGAAAAGAGAAAACTGCTAAAAGTTTTGATAGTTTATATTCAGTTGTAACCAGTTATAATATCAAAAGTACAGAGAACTCAAGCGGAATTACACTGCTCAGAGAGCTTACAAAAGCATTTAAATTGTCTTATTTTCTGTCCATTCCCTTTTCCCCTAAACTGAGCACATGACAGAGCTGCCTGGAGATGGATATGGGGCCCAGGGTTGAGGACACAGACCTAAGAAGGGGTTAGAACACTCCAGGAACACTCCAAGCTATGCCCTCACTCTAGCCCCGCTTCCTGCCTTCTAGGGTGAATGCAGTTAAGGTGAACTTCGAGAGCAAGGGCTCTTCTCATGAGGAAAATTTGTGGGCAGGTTGCTGAGGGGACCCTGGAAGCACAGGCCAAACTGGTACTGAACGCCCACTGTGCACCTTCTTCCTACAGCTTTACCAATTCATTGTGTAGATTGTCCTTTTAACGCTGTCCTATCAACACTACTCCCTAAAGAAGGAACTACCCCTTTCCTTTACAAGTTAGGACATTTGGAATTAAAAAGATGAAAGAGCTTGCTCATGGCCACACAGATACTAGGTGGACCAGACTCCGCTCATTCCACTCACACATCTTTAGAGCTGACATACAGCTCTGCTTTTCAAAGTTGCTCTATATCCCTATGTAAATATACATAGCAACATGCTACACGGGATAATCAAGGAATTCTATTAAATATTAATGAATTCCCTTGAGGAAGTAGCTCTGGCCTTCAAAGCACCACCATGCTTTGTAAATAAGAATTAATTCTGTATTAAGTGACATATTTATGCCCAATTTCAGAATAATTATTACGCTTATGGAACAAAGCAGATATTCCCTCAAAAACATCTTCCCCTCGTAGATACTAACCTTACATAAAATATGATCATGTCACTCCCCTCCTCAAAATTCTTCATTGTGGAACCGGACGTTAACAGGCGCTCGATATGAAAAGTATTCTAAAATCAAATCAGTTTAGAGAAAGTTGTATTTTATATCTCTCCTGTGGGTATACCAATGGCTCTGGAAAGTCTTACTGTAAGAAAAACGATTTAATTTTGTTGTACCAAATATTTCTCAAACTTCTTGAGCAATAGAATTTTATTAATGGAACAACTACTAGCAGAGCAAAGAATCTGGGGAACTCAGTTTAGGGAATATCAGCTTACTCGGTAAAATCTAGACTCTTTAGCTTGGCACACAAACCTTTCATAAACCAATGTCCACCATCTCCAGCATCATTTCTCACCATTCTCCTCCATGCAGCCTCCAACTGAAACAAGTATTTGCTGTTTCCTGAATGTATCTTGTTATCTCATGCCTGCATGTCTTCAAACATACTGGTCCTTCTGCCTGGAGCATCCCTAGGCCTCCTTATCTACCTGGCCACCTCCTAACCATTCTTTCAAGCCTCAAGTCAGCTCTTTCTCTGTGCAGACCATTCCTTCTCTAACCTCCCCCAGGAAGATTTAGACCCTGCTCCTTCTGTATCTGGGCCTTTCTGGGTACCTCTTTGGCCTTACCATATCACTGTGTATTTTTTTCCTCTTTTTCTCCATTAGCTCTTCCAGAGACCCAAAGTATCCCTGTTCTCCAGGATTTTCAATGCTGGAAGCATTCATGGATCAATGACTGAGGAATCTATTCTGAGATTTCCACCTTTCTTTAACTTCCTTTTTTTTTTTTTTTTTGCTTTTGGGGGCTGCATCTGCAGCATATGGAAGTTCCCAGGATAGGGGTCGAATTGGAGCTACAGCTGCCAGTCTACACCACTGCCACAGCAATGTGGGATCCAAGCCGCATCTGCGACCTACACCCAGCTCACAGCAACACCGAATCGCCGACCCACTGAAAGAGGCCAAGGATGGAACCCGCATCCTCCTGGATACTAGTCGGATTTGTTTCCTCTGCACCACGATGGGAACTCCCTAACTTCATTCTTTATTCAAAGTAGTCCTGTATAAAGTAATTTCATCACCTCTTAAAGTCTTGATAATATTAATAATGATGATGGTAGCTAATAGCCAGGCTCCACGTTACCTATTTTTCACAGACTAGCTTGTTCAATTAGCATAATCAAATGATATTTATATATGATTGTTTCTATTTTACAAATAAGGAAATGGCACACAGAAATTAAGTAATTTGTTCAAGTTCACAGAACTGATGAATGCAGAGCTAGGCTTTGTACCCAAAGATTCTCTATATATTCTCTATAGTCTCCTATAACACTATGATATAGGAGCTATATGATAATATTCAAATGTGAAAAAAGTTCATTTCAATAGAAATAGAAAAATAAGGTATAAGCTTCCTCCAATCCACCAAAGAAGGAGAATTTATATGCAGTGTAGGAGGATCTTTCACAGAACTACAAACAGGTCTTGAAAAATATCCACCCCATCAAGTTCTTGGGGGAAATAAGAGCATTATAACGAAGGGTAGAAATGTTATTTATTCCTTACTAATGAAGCAGCCTTCAGAGTCACCTCGAGGGACAGATGTGGCTAATCTCAAAGTAAACTTTCTGCTGTTATATCACTGGGGGCAGTGTAGTTGGGACTGGACTTGCAACAACAACCACAATGACCACCCCACAGCTCAAAGGTATCTGTCCCTCGCCCTCGCATATTCCCCTTTCACAGATGGGGAAACTGAGGCTCTGTAAGACCTGTGACTGCTTCAGGTTACCCAGTTGGTAACAAAGTTGAGCTCCACTCCAGATCTTACCCTAGAGGTTCTCAAAAGACTTTCAGGAAATGAAGCTGTCTTTAAAAGCCATTCGCATTTTAGCTGCTTCTGTGAAACTGTATTTGCTCTTGTATTTTTTCTCGAATTTTAGCTTGGTCATTCAAAACCAGACTGGATATCTCTTGAGACAGAATGTTATGTTTTTGTCTATTGTTGTGGAGTGTAAAGTACATATTCATTAAACACTTGTTCACTGATTAATTAAATGTGGCCCAAGACCAAATGTTTAGGTCAAGTGGGTGGACGTCTTCCATGATTCTCGGGCAGCTGCCAAAGTCAGCCCATCAGAAGGTTCCAGACATTTTCACATCACTACATTCGGAACCCAGCCTCTCTGCCCCTGACTGGCTGCAAGGCATTCATTAAGTCCCTTGATTGTCTCTGTGTCTGTCCCTAGTGCCTCATTAATAAAAAAGAGACTATACATTTTTCTGAGGGTCCTTCTAGCTCTAAAATTCTAGAGTGAGATTTTCAGCATTGAAGGGAATAGAAATTCCCCCAAGAATGCTGACATTACTGGTAAATAAACTACATTTGCAGTGGTTTGCAGAAGAATTTGAAAGCCTAAGTACTATGTTTCCAGTATATAGCTTGCCTTTAAAAATAAATGAATAAAGAAATAGATGGGCCCTCTTCCTAATTAACATGCCTGTTGCTGAGGCTTTCCAACCATAAAGCAGGCCGTAGGCTTTACATACATATTTTGTGGTATGACCGATGCCACAGTTCAATAGTAATAGTGGTGCTTTAAATAGGAGCCAGAGATCATAGAACATGCCTTACATTGCCACCACCTTAACACACGAGGAAATCCTTACTTTTCAATGATCTTGACTGTTTTAGGAAAACTGTGGGGAGGACCTCAGAGATGCTCCTGGTTGTTGGCACCTCCACTTGAACCTGAGAATGGACTGTTAAACTCTCTATTATGGATCGAATTGTGTCTCCCCTCAAATTTATATATTGAAATCCTTACTTCCAATGTGACTGTACTTGAGGCAGGACCTTTAGGGAAGTAATTAAGGTTAAATGAAGTCTTGAGGGTAAGGCTCTAATTCAATAGAATTGATGTCCTTATGAGACAAGGAAGAGATACCAGATCTCCCTCTCTCTCTGTCTCTCTGTCTCTCTGTCTCTCTCTCTCTCTCTCTCTCTCTCTCTCTCTCTCTCTCCCAACACAGAGAGAAGGTCATGTGAGGACATAGTGAGAGGCAACCATCTGAAAGCCAGGAAGAAAGGCCTCAAAAGAAACCAAAATTACCAACACCTCGATCTGAGACCTCTGGACTCCAGAATTGTAAAATAAATTTCTGTTGTTTAAGCCACATAGTCTGTGGTACTTTGTTAGGGCAGCCCCAGCAAAATAATATACCCCCTAAAACCAACGTTGTGACATCCCCTAAAATAACTTCCATTTTGATTTAGCGACTAAATCACAGCCTCTGATACTAAGCCAAAGGCCGCAGGCCAAGAGACAGGAAAAAGCCACACAAGGGCCACTTCACTTTGTCCTTGGAGAACTGGTGACTTCATGCCTGCCTCTCAGCTAGCAGCATGGAAGCATGGCCACCCAGGGCAGAAGGCTCCAGAATTTTGTACTATTCAGTTTTACCTACCTATCTGCCATAGTCCCCAGCTGTCAGCCTACTGCTTGGCCTGAGCACAAGAAAGGAAGGCAGGCCATCACTCCTCTGCTATGCCTAGGTTTACTAACATTCATCCATCCATTCTGCCATTCAATAAATATCTATTGACTATTTGTCAGGCACTGTTTCAGGGACTTGGGATATTGCAGTGGAAAAAGTAAGTAAAAATCCCCATCTTCATGGAGTTTACATTCTAATGAAATAACTTCAGATGGAATAAGAATTTTCCTTTATCTATTTTTAACATTGCTCTTTATTTTTCACAAGCTACCTTTTTCAACACTACAACAGATTTCCATCTTTAACCATCTTTTGATGTGCTTTCCCATAGCCTCAAAAAAGTGAGTAACATTGTTTTTAGTCCATTTTACCAACAGGGACGTTGAAGGGCAAAAGTTAATTGAATCTATTTTTTCCCAAAGCACTCACACACCTCCTATCGGTGCAATGGATGGAAAACTGGGATTTCTAAAGTCTGGAGTACAGATTAACCACCAGAAAGCAAAGCACAAGTGCTTCATAGTCCTGGTTTCCACTAAAGCCCTGTACTGGCAGTAAAAATACAAACAAAATTCTCCATTACTTCTCCACGGGGACCCTTCTTGGCTGATTTCTTGTAACTTCATTGCACTGGTTCAGACAAAATCAACCAAGGTCATGACAGTGAAATGCATATTGCACGCTGATCTGAGAATCTGGATAGGAGTTACAAGCATGAACTCAAAGCCAGAACACAGAATTTACCCTGTAATTATTTTATTTTCGACTATAGCAAGTCTCAATCAAATGGCTATCCTGGGTTCAAAGCACTGTTTTTTGAAAACATCTAAAAGCCAACTTATACTTATGTGTAAAATGTACATATTAAATACAAATGATTCAGCAACATGGATCATATTTTACACAGTATAAAAATCTCTTCTTTAAAGACAGCCACCCCAGAAATTACCTTTGTCATATTTATAAATGCTTTTGAAGATTAAGACTTTTCCCCCCTTTACTAAAATCAGTAAAGAATTATCAGTGTCCTAAGGGTTTATGGTAAAGCAGGAGAATTCCTCTAGGCTGTGGTTAACCACCCTTTGAATCTTTTTTTCTTTTTTTTCTCTTAATTTCTCTGTCAGCTTTGTCACATTGGAAGCTCACCCTCTCCAAAATTAAGGCAGTGACAACAGTGTTTGTGGCAAGTGGAGTGTCAGGGAGTATATGTTTGGGTCAAAAATCGGATAGGGTTTAATTCCAAGAGACTTAGAGAATTTGCCTAGTCTTGACCTGCCATAGGCCAACAAGTTAGAATCGGCTCTTGGAATGGTTGTATAGAGTCAAGGTAATCTGATCATCAAGGCAAAGTTTAATAACCACGCCACAGATGACAGATCACCTGAGAAATCCAAGTCCTTGCCCTTGACTGCTATGAAGAAGTCAGTATCTAACATCCAGACGATGCCCAGTCTGGAGGTTTTAAAAACAATAGCTGTTGTATAAAATCATTGGTATTTGGCCATCATGCATCAAGCTGGTTTTGCTAATCAATTATAATCAGAGCTCAGATCATCTTAAAACCAGCAGAAGCCCCCAAACCTTCTGACAGTCAACAGAAAATAATCTCCACTGAGATTCACAAGCAGATGGTTAAGACCTCTCCTGGACAAGGTGCTCTTGGCATTTACTTTTCTTTGGAAAATTAAATAAAAATACTCCATCTCCTGCATCCCAATTAGGGAGGAGACAGTGTTCCTTGTATTCTGCCAAACCAAGGTCCTTTTTACCTCCTCTTCCCTCCCTTACTCCAGTAACCTTGAACCTGTCAATGGCAAGGTCAGGTTCATACTGACGTTCTTCTGCATTTTGTTTGGTCAGTGTTGGCGTAAGTGATATCCTATTTCAAATAAGTTTTTTTTTTTTTTAAACACTCATAAAGCTCCTTGGACATCAAATGACTCTTACAAAACAACAATTTGATAAATTAAGTGTAAATGAATCAAAAACATGTGGATCAAGTTTCCCTCAGAATACGCACGGATTTAAGTATTCAGAGGGAAAGCGCTTGGGAAAACATTTTCTGAACCCAAAATGCTGGAAAAATCAGCTCAAACTGACTTGACAGTTTCCCCACCCCAGGTCAAGCTGAGTGAGGAACATGAATGTGTGGGGACAGCGTAGGGTCTCGGGGTGCTGGCAGCTCTGCCGCCCCCTCACTAACTAGGGTATATGGAGTGTGCGGTGAAGGGGCTGCAAGGCCTCGGGCTCTTCTGTGTTCCCACTTGCCCAGGGTTTGTTTTTGTTGGGTTTTTCATATGAGAGCAGAACGCTGTAATGATTTCCACTACCATGCACCCACCCCCTCCGCATCATTTTATTCCCATCGCTGAAGCCCTTGGGGAGAATCTACTGTGTGTGACAAAGAAATATGTCTTTTCTGTGTTACAGACCTTGGATCGCATCCAGGGCCCCCCTTTCCCCGGAGGCCAGCTCTGCTGGTTTATGATTTGCATTTCATTGCCGTAAACTGAACCCAGGGAGTTGTCTGAACCAGCAGAATGGTGAGAGCTAAAAGTAGCAAACAAGAAGTCTCCATTCTCCAGCTCATTCTGCAGTCTGCACTGCCAGAAATCTAAAGCCAAATTTGATATAAAATTTATACAAGCAAACAACATCAACACAAGTACACTCAGTCTCTCTCTTTTCTTCCCCTTTCTCAAGACCCTTCTTGGCCTGGGAACCTCTATTTTATGTTTGATTTAATTTTGGATTGTAATTATTATTTTTTTCTCTTCCACCACCCTTATTTAATCTTGTCATTCACTTTCACAAGGTCCTTGTTTTATTTTCTTAAGCTCTTTTACCCAGGAATCTTTAACTTAGAAAACTGAACAAAGTCAGCTTTTGGAATATGAATAATATGAACTTGAGAGAAGACGTAGACTCAAGAAGAGAAGTGGATATGGAGGGCAAAATTCTATCTAGAGGGTGTTATAATACACAGAATATACTCTATATAGGGAAAGAAGATCCATTCATCCTGTCCTGTACGTTATCATTCTCATAAATGCTAATAAGAGTTATAAGAAAGTGTTTTTTTCATGAAGTCATCTCTGATATTCAGGTTAGCTAGAACTAAAAAACAAAGGTATTAATTTTAAGGGAGAACTCTGCTAAATTACACATCCATTTTTTGGAACTGATTCTGAAATGTTCATGGGGATGTCTTACCAGCACCTCAAAATAGAAAGTAAATTTCTTCCTTCCTCGTATCCGTATAATAGATGAAGACACTTCTTCTCACACCCCAGGTATAAGAGGCCATAAAGAGCCAATATTTTCTAAATGTTTCCCATTTCATTCACACCTGAGTCCCTCTGCCTGACTTTGTATGACCACATGCTCATCCATCCTGACCTGTGTGTTAATGCATCACACACACTATAATCCTCACGATGTTCTAACATGCACCCCTGACCATACCCTGCCCTGTTGAAATCCTTCCTCATCTTTCATTGCTGAGGAAGGTGGTTCTCAAGGGTCAGGGGTTGGAGGGAACAGCACTGACTTCAGTCTCCCCAGGGAACTTTTATACTCTGCACCATTTCTACAATAATTGCCCTTCCTCCCGGCCTTGAATGTGAGGTGTGAGGGTTTGAAGGACAGCTGGAAAGGAATCTGGTTCATTGGGAAATAGTCTCTCCTCCCCTTCCTGCTCACCTTCCCTTCTCCCCAACCTCCAGGACTGTCTGGCATTGAAGATAAAGACTCAACTCCCTAGGACACAAGAGGTTTTTCAGGTACGGGGTCCCAGCAGCGCTTTCCCACCCCTCAGCCCTGCTACAATCACTCCAAGCTCCTTGCCCATCCAGACTCTTCCTTTCCATACTGGTAGTGCCTGCTTTCTCATTTATCTGAAATGCCTTTTCTTTCCTGGCTAACTCTACTTCCTCATCAAGCCTCAACTCAAATATTTTCTCCTACTGAAAGGTCCTCTCTCACTAAATGCAGGCACACTGTGCCCTTCTCTCAAGCACCTGACACGTGTTACCTGTCTGTCACTTTTCCAACTCAGGATGAGACCAGATCTTATGAGTCTTTGTTCCCCCTAGAAGATGCTTAATAGTTTGTGAACTCCCAGATATGCTCTTGTATAAATAAATAAGTGGGTGAAAGAAATCTCAGTAGTCAGGTCTATACAAGCTGACTCGTATATGTTCTTCAAGCTGTTTGTAGTAATATCTCATTATAGCATGATTAACCCAATCTGGCCACTAAGCTGCCAGCAATAACCAGACTATAATACAACAGAATTATAGATATTAGTTATTTTGGTCATTTTAACACGCAAATAAGACCTAGATATTTGTTGATCAAATCACATGTAAAATAAACTCTGCTCCTAAAATAGAGTATATAGTAACCATTAGGAATTTTAAAATGCTAACATTTATTTATTGAGTACTTACTATGTACCAAGCAGTGTCTTATGCGTTTTACATGCATTGATTCATTTAGTCCTTACAGCCTAGAAGGTGCATGCCTTTGTGGTGCCCACTTTACAGATGAGAAAGATAACCGCAGGCAGCCAGCAGGTGCCAGTAGAACACACATAGCCCATGTTCTCTCCCAATAGGTTATCCGGTCTCTCGGCACACAAATGGGCATTGTGCGGTTCCTGCTAGAAACAGTAAACAATACTTTCCTAAGTAGAACCATAATTCAACTATCTATAGCTTCTGTCTTACGTTCAGCTCAAAAAAGCACACATATCCCAGTTGCTCTTGTAGTTAGATCCTGTCAGTTCCCCTTGGTCAATTCATTCATAAAACATAACACATCAAAAGTTGGGGAGGAAAAGTTGTTTGGGACCTGACTGAACTGACTTTTTTCCCCTTTCCCATACAATGGTTAAGTTAACCTTTCTCTGAAGAGCAACAAATATGAGGGCCCTGCAGATTCTAGGACACTGGATTCCAGAAAGGGCCAAAATCAGGGGAGTAGATACAGAAGCCAAGGTAATGGAATAGGCAGGGAAGGGCTCAGGGACTCTGGAACGGATGCTGTCCCACGTGGCTGACTGTCCACACAGACTGCTTTCCCCTCAAGATTCTGATCTTTTGAATAAAAGCAACCACTTTATTTGCCTGTTGAAGTTCTGTTCATCCAAGACAGGAAATCAGGCTTAATTAAATAGGTGAAAAACATACTTGTAGCCATGACTTCTTTTGCAATTTCCTTTTATAATCCTGTGTTATGTTACAACTACTAGAAAATAAAAATTAAAATTAAATCAATAATGGTTCCTCTTTCATAAAAGATAGGCAGGAGGCTCTGACTTCCCATTCTCACCTCCATGGCCGGGCCCCTATCCATTTCCCAGACACCATTGTTTGAGCCTTTTAGTCTACCAGAGACTCTGTAAACTTGTGTACCTGACACAATTCTGAGCCCAGATCCTCAGTGGAAATCAGACCATTTAACCTCCCTTCACCTCTATCTCTCCATCTGCAAAAGATTCGAAATAATGTAGGCCACCTGCTTCCCTCACAGGAGAGTGGTGAGAATGAATGATATTAGGTTAATGCTGTCAGCTTTCAGAAGGGCTTGGGGAATTTGGAATGACAGAGCCTGTATGGGTATCAGCCATGGTTCCCTAATCAAAGGACTTCAGTCTGTCCATATATCTTCAGAACCAGGGGCACTGGAACACCAGCTTTTCTATTTGTTATTTGAAACGGTGCCCAAAAGAGAAGAGGACAAGACATGACTGAAGGATATGACCGAGACAACCCTTCTGGTGAGTGTCCATTCAACATCTGTCCGAGGGGAGGTGATTACAGGCCTCAGATTACCGAGTCCATTATCATTAACACATTATTTGGTGCTGAACGCATTGAAAGGACAGGTCAGGCCACAAATGTCTTTGTTAAATGCAGGGACACCCCCACCCTTGGTCTCCCCACTCCAGACCTCCATAAAGTGAGCTGTGGAGGGCCTTTCTCCCCTCCCCACTACCCTGTCTGCACTAGCACCCCATTCCCAGGCCCCCACCCTTCATTTAAGTGTTCACAAACTGTTCCTGCCAGTTTAAGCAAAAAATGTTCCAAGAGGTAACAGGGCCACGGTAATTAATTTTGCTCCTTGACTGGAAGGTGAAAAGCTTTTTATTATGTAAATTATAAATGTCCTGAAGGGAAACTTTATCTCCCTCTCACCAATGAGCCCATCAGGCTGCTTGAATCAGGATTTTTTTTTTTTTATGTTTATTAGTCCAGGGGGGCCAGTTAGGACGTTTCATAGCTTCTAAGTGCTGACATTTATCTATTGCTTCCAAATAAGCCTAGTGGCAGGAAGCCACGGGTGCATCACTAAATACAGAGTGGGGGGCGGGGGGAATCTGTCTACAGACAGGCAGAGAGCAAAGGGAGCAACCTCTGAGCCTGAAAGGTAGGTGGGAGCCCACTGGTCCCCATGCTGAGGGCTTTTGTCCCCCTTCACCTCATCTTCCTCCCCTGCCATTCTTTCCCACCAGTCTCAACTCTGCTCTGGTCAACGACACTCTGGGCACAGCAAACCTCCTCACCCCGACCTGAGGCTGAGGATGCCCTGCTCCTCCCTCCACAGCCAACAGCATCCCCAGTCGTACTCCTTTGGCTCTTTGTTTGGGGACTTCCTTGCTCTCTAAAGAACATTGGAGTTTCTTCTTTCCCAGAGGAACAAGTTTATACACTGTGATGACTGCAGTTTACGTATCACCTTGACTGGGGCCCCAGTGCCCAGATATGTGGTCGAATGTTGTTCTGGATGTTTCTGTGAGGATGTTTTTTGGATGAGATTAAAGTTTTAATTGATGGGCTTTGAGTAAAGCAAAATGCTCTTCATAATGTCGGTGAGCCTCACACACTCAGTAGAAGGCCTGAACAGAGCAAAAGACCAACCTCCCCTGAGCAAGACACAGTTCTGCAGCAGATGACTTTGGACTTGAATCTGTAACATCCACTCTTCCCTGGTCTTCAGTGTGCTGACCCACCTTACAGATTCAGGACTTGCAGCCTACATGACCATGTAAGCCAATTCCTTATAATCTTTCCCTGTAGACATAAATATAGGTATAGATATTGATACAGCCTATTGATTCTGTTTCTCTGGAGGGCCCTGACTAATACATACACACTGAGAGTGTAGACCACAAACATTACTCCACTCCAAAAGTGATAGAGATTGGAGCCCAGCAAGCCTTGAGAAAGGGTAAGCTTTGATATTCTTATTTTATACAATGACATCTCTTGACCTGTAGCTGGGCTATTGGATAACATGTCCTAGGTTTCAGAACAGAGCAGAAGGACAAGGGAAATGAAGTAGGGAGAGGTGAGATGAGTGTTTTCTAAACAGTCCAGATTTGAGTGCAGGCTCTGCATCTTCCGCTTAAAAAGTAGTATATCTGTCTCATTGATGGACAGATGGCAAATTTCATAAGAAGCTTATAGGGATAATTTTATCCTCCAACACTACAAAGGCCTGGATGCGTGGTAGGGGGTGAAGCAGTGCCTTGCTTTCCTGGAGCTGATAATCTAGTGAAGGATTCAGGTATTAAACTGATAAGGCCACATAAAAATATATGTCATAACACTTGTTGAATCCCATTAGAGGAAATACACTTGTTTTGTTACAGACTGAGAGGTTAAGAAAGGCATCGCTGGAGAGACAACAATTTCAAGAAACTGGTAAACAAAAAGGAGTTGCCCAAGTTGGGGGAGAACATTTCAGGCAAGGCAGCAGCAAACGTGGAGCTTTTAGTCAGGAAAGATTTTTACTGAAAAGCAAAGGGGAGATGGGCTGGCGTCAGGGGGCCCTGGAGTGAGGAGGGGTGGTCAGAGCCACACACACAGGAGCCTGGCTGCCCTGCAGAGGAGACTGTGTTTTTTTCCAAGCACAGGGAGAAGCTAGTGAAATATCTGAAGCAGAGGAGTGGCTTTATTGTACTGTATATTCGTAACTATTATCTTGGCTCTCTCTGGGTGGAAAATGGCTTGGAGTGTACAGATGGCAAGACCGACATGATGGGCATTCTCTTTCTACCCTCCCCTCCAACCGGATAAAAGAAAACCTGGATTTACCATTTGCCCCTAGGCTTTTTACCTTTCAGGGGGAGAGATTCTTGCTTACAGGAAAATAGACTTAATTGAAATATATAATTGAAAAATGGGGAAATGCAAGAGAGCGAGAGAGAGACAAACCATCTGGGGTTAAATATCCAGATATTGGTTGGTTTGTTTGTTGTGATGTGGGTTGGAGGGAAGGAGTTGTAATAAATAAGAAACTTATTTTAGGTCTCTTTCTTTTTCTGGGAGAAACTTTTGAGGATAGAAGGGGGAAGGGAAAGGGAAATTTAAATCATTACTATGGATTATGATGAGATCTTTCTTAGTTATCAAGAAAAGTAAGCCAAGGATAGGAGTCCCTTATTAACTACTGTTGCTTTTTTGGATCTTTCATTCTTCCACGACTGGGCTATGAGACCTTTATAAGAGGGCTGTCACTTTATAAAAGGGATGCTTACAACAGACAAAGGCAATGGACTTGGCAGTGATAGAGTAGGGCCTCAGGACCTTCTTGCGGTGATAAAGGGACAAGTCAGAAGCAGAAGCAAAGCTGATATTGTTCTCAAATATTTCTCCTTCCTTTCTTCTGGACTAAAAACATTTTATCTCAGCACTTGAACCCCAAGGCACAGACTTTAATTCCAAGGCTCTTTTGGAGTTGAATGTGACCTTATGACCAAATTATAGCTAATGGGATGAGTAGAAGGAATAAATGCAATTTCAAGAATATGTCCCCCCAAAAAGAGTGTTCCCCTCTCCTGGCCTCTTTTCTCCATTCACATGGACTGGACTGGGTGTGTGGTAAGTCATCCTGGATGATAGGGAAAAGGCAGAATATTGGGGGTGGTGGAGGCACTTGGGGCTTTGATACCATAGTCCCCAAACCACACCAGGCCAGAATGGTCAACTCCCGACCAGTATAAAAGACAGATGATGTCTATCGTACTTAAGCCATTATCCTCAACCACCTCTTAACCAGTACAAGTTGTTTCCTAGAGAGTCTCTGTTGCTCTCTAAAATTTTCCTCTCTCTCTCATCCTAGAGATGTGAGGGTAGAACCTTGCCACTACCCTGTTCACAGATTGGGGGACTCAGGAATCTCATGACAGTGCCCTGAAGTTTACGTAAGCGGTGATTTACAAACTGAATCCATATCTTTCTGTAACCACTTCCTTAGCTACCATTAATCAAAATTTTAAACACACACACATCTTAAGAAATTTTTTTTCCAAGTATTTCTTTAAAAAAAAAAAAATGTCAACACCCCTAGTAGGGAAAAGTTCCAGTCAGGCTTTGGAAATCTCTGCAAAAGACATTCTCACATAGTTGAAACTGTGAAATCCATCATATAGAATATGATATCTCAGTAAAAAGACTCCAGTTTTACTACCAGCCCCACAAGTGACATCATCACACTCAGGCCGTCAGAGCACTTTAATGCTCTGTACGTCTATTTCTCATCTCAGAAAGAGCAGTTCTCCTAAAGAAACACCGTGAGGATTAGCATCACAGTAAGGCTGATGAGTGAGAGTGAGACTCAGAGTGACAGAGGACATCACTGGGCACCTGGTCCAAACCCAGTCCAAAGCCTGTTTTCCCATCATCAATTCCTTGATAAGAAGACTGCTATCTATTCTGCTCAGAGTCTTTCCATTTTGGTGATAAAGACCTCACTTTTATTCGATACATAAACCAGTAAACATTTGCTAAAAACACCGCCTTCACTCTGTCACAATGCTTTTTTGTAGAGATGACATGGAAAGGAAAAAACAGCATGGCAAAGTGAAAGAAGACAGACTCCAAAGTCAGACAGATCTGGCCTTGAATTTATGCGACCCGGGGCAAGTCACTTAACATCTTTAAGCTTCAGCTTCCTAAGTTACTGTAATACATATTTAGGGACCACAAATAATGAATATAAAGTGACACATAATTCCTATACAGAGCAATTACTTAATAATTATATGGTTGTTGTTGCTGCTCCTGTTACTTTTATAATAATCAGTCATACAGTCATTCGAGGAACTGTCCCAGCTTTGCCACTCACCAACTGTGTGAACTTGGGTAAGGTTCTTAACTCTTCTGTGCCTCCATTTGCCCATCTGTAAATGAGGAATGATAGTTTTCTATGAGGGCTAATGTGTAAAAGAATAAAAAGCATTTCAAACAGAGCTTTAGTAAGAGTAATCATTATGTAAATATTAGCTTCTGCCATTTTTAAGGCACAAAATTCTAAACTGTATGGTAAAATGAAGAAGATCGTGAATGCGGATATTTTGGAATAGTGCCTAAAAGAAAAATCTCTTATATTTGTCATTTATACTAAACTTGCTTCTCTAAATATGCTTTTCATTTTGATAATATTAAATGTTCTCAGTATGAAGCAGTAAGCAGTACAGAGAATGGGAGACAATCTGAGGTTTAAAAAATGGGCAGATAGAAGTTTAATATGTTTAAAGTTTTCAGAAGTATTTTAAATAAAATGATAGAAAATTTGTATTTAAGGCTCTTCTCTCATATTATTCCCAAAGCTGTCTGAGCTGGAAACCTCAGGAGAAAACGTAGCTGACAGAGCATGAGAATGGGAGCTTGGTTTCTTCTAGTCTGGGCCATGCCTTTCCATCAACCAGCTAGGTGACTTAAAGTATGTCACTTAATATCTGAGCCTCGATTTCATTATATGCAAAATGAGAGGCTTAATTAGAAAAGCTCTAAGATGCTTGCAATTTCTCAAAGTCTAGGATCCCATGTGAACCTGGTCAGATATATATTAGCAGGCAAACAGCACCGCCTAGTTTTAGGAGTAACCTTCCTGGATTTCTTATTTCATGTTTTATAAAGTAATCTCAATATATTAGAATGTGTTGTTGTTGTTTGTAGAGACCTATAAAGGAAAGAGTATTGTATCAGTCACAATAAGGTTAGGTTATGCTGCAATAACAAATAATCCTAAATATCTCAGTGGCTTTCAACATCTCAGTTTTGTATTTACTAACACTACATGTCCATCAAGAGCCAGCTGTTGCACTGCTCTAATTTTCATTCCATGACTTAGGCTGATGGAGCAGTCTCTATCTGGGTGTTGCTATTCTCCCGATAAAGGGAAAAGAAACATTTCAAATAACCATCTGACTCTTAAAACTACTGCATATAAGTCACACACATCACTTCTATCTATATTTTATTGGCCAAAGAAAATCACATGATTTCTCCTCACTTCAGCAAAGAGGGAATGAATAATCAATCCACCCAGGGGGAAAAAACACAATAGGGAAAGAAAATAGAAAACTGGGTGAACATTATTAGTACAATCTACTACAGATGTCAATGGAGACTTTATCTCCTGAAACAGAAAATGATTTGTTCCTAAAAGGAAGGAAGAATTCTCTCTGTTCAGGGGAAACATCCAAACAGGAGTATTTGGAAGCTAACTGCGTAAATGTAAGAACACTTGTAGAAAAACTAGTAGTGAAGGAAGCAGTTTCTTTTTGCTATTTTGTGAGAAAATAAATGCCAAACAAATAAGGGCGGGGGAAGGAAAGGGGTGCTGTTAGGCATGGGGAGAGAGATGAGGAGCTGGGGAAACCCAGTCTTGGAGAGATGACACCATTTTCTGCAGCTCCAGGCGGTTCCAGCTAATGACTGCGTGCAAGCAGAATGTGAATGCAGAGGGTGCCAGCAAGTACATAAAAGGCAGAGGAAGAAGGATCAACATGTTTTGCTGCCATTTCCAGGAAAAGGATGGTGTCCCCACCAGCCTTCCACGGTAGATGACCAGAAAAAAAAGCAAACACAAATAAGACTCATTGAAAATTCAAGTCGTGACTACTGTGTTTCACAGCACATCCTCCCTCAAATCCTGGCTGCGAACCAGCCCAGCCACTTGAAGCAGCGCTGGCAGCTTGCTCTCTCTTGGCACTGGGTATGCATGGCAGCTGGATGGCTTGTAGTCAGTGTAGTTTTGCAGCTGGTGGTGGTAGCAATTGGCAAAAATGAACTGTCCAGATGGGCATTAAATTTTCTTTAATGTTTATAATATGTCAAAAGAGAATAAGCCTATGTCAAAGTGGCTTAGAAGAACTTTTACTCAGGAGCTTACAGAAATTCCTTTTTGACAAGATAGAGGTTTCTTTATTTGAACCACATATGTGAGTCTTATTCCCTGAAATTAGGTCAAGATGCTCCTCCACCATGGAATCTCCTTTGGCTAAAAGGGGCTAGGGAGTCTCCAACCTAGTCTCTTTCTCAAGTTTTCCACAATTTGTTGATCATTAGCCAACATTTAGCATTATGGTCACGGGGAAAATAATGTTTGATTCTGGAATTGTAATGTTCCTTGCAGGGACCAGTACCATTCAGGTAACATTATAATATTAGGAGTAAAGTAATAACTGCATGCTATAGAGAAAGAGCAAAACATTTTCAGACACATAAAATAGGCAAGGAATTAATATCTAAAATATGCATATTTTAAAATCACTATAAGTCAAAGAGAAAAACCACAAGCAATCTATTTTTAAAATGTGCTTGGGGGGAGTTCCCATTGTAGGTCAGTGGGTTAAGAACTTGACTAGTTATCCATGAGGATGCGGTTTCGATCCCTGGTCTTGCTCAGTGGGTTAAGGATCTGGCATTGCCGCAAGCTGTGGTATAGATTGCAGATGTGGCTCGGATCTGGCATGGCTGTGGCTGTGGCTTAGGTCGGCAGCTGCAGCTTGGATTGGAGCCCTAATCTGAGAACTTCCATATGCCACGAGTGTGGCCCTAAAAGAAAAAAAATGTACTTAGGGTATAATATGCAACTCATAGAAGAGGAGATTATGATGACTTGTATATTATGAAATGATGACTGGCCTCATTAGTTAAGCAATAAGACACTATTCTCTCCCAGTGTTACTGAGGACAACCTAGAGATTGTTTACATCATAGGTGGTGAACTTGTGAGGAAACAAGCACCCTCATTCTTCGTACATTGCTGGGCTCGGGGCGGGGGGGGTTGGGAGGGTGGGGGAGGACAGCCTGAAAAACAAAACAGTCTGACCACTTTGAAGGCTAATGTCTCAGTATCTTTGAACTATAAATGCACAAGCCCTATGACCCAGCACATTCTTCTATGCATCCATCTCCTCCCACCTTCATGCAAGAACATCCACAAGCATTCACAGGAAGTCTCTCCAGTGATATTCATTACAGCAGTACGACTCAAAGGATGGTCCTTGGACCACCAGCATCAGCATTCCCTGAGAATGTTTATATTAGCATTTCCAATGCTTGTTAGAAATGGTTTGGTTATTCCATCCCAGAACTACGGAATCAGAGTATGTAGGGATGGGGCCAGAATCTGTTTAACAGCGCCTTCAGTGGTTCTGCTCACTAAACTTTGAGCAAAACTGTGTCATAACACTGATTGTAAAGGAGGAAAAGTGGAAATGATCTAAGTGTCCATCATATGCCATGGCTTATTTATATTTTTAGAAAATTAGCCAATAGTTTAGAAGAATGAGGTAGATATGCGCTAATCTAGAAAAACATCCAAGGAGTTCCCTTTGCAGCTCAGCTCAAACAAATCTGATTAGCACCCATGAGGATGCAGGTTCAATCCCTGGCCTTGCTCAGTGGGTTAAGGATCTAGCGTTGCTGAGACTGCGGTGTAGGCCAGTGGCCACAGCTCTGATTGACCCCTAGCCTGGGAACCTCCATATGCTGCAGGCACAGCCCTAAAAAAAAAAAAAAAAAATCCAAGATTAGACAGCATTGTAGAAACAAATGTAAGGTATAATACTATTTATGTTTTAAAAAAGTTACAGAACAATATCATATATTTCTACACAAATATCTCCACAGATATGTATATACTGTACATATATGTGTAAACATTCAGCAAAATGTCTGGAGGATACACATCAATTGATTATTCTGGTTATTCTGGGAAGGATTTGGGACTGGAACAGTAGTCAAGAGAGATTGGAGCTTTTTGCTTGTCATCTGATTTTTTGTCAGAGCTTGTATGTGCTCTGGAGATCTGGGTTCTAGATTCAACCTAGGTACCATCCGGTTGCATCATCTTGAGCACCTGCCAGCTTCCCCAGACTTCAGTTTCCTAACCTGCCAAACCAGGAGTTGGACCAGTCAAGCACAGAGTCATCTTACCCAGCCTTATCTTGCTATGATTTTTGCTAGAGTTTTCTGAGAATGAAAATTAGGTTGAATAGTAAATCTGACCAAAGAAATAAAGAGACGCATGCATATTTGTGTCCCCTGAGGAACTAGTTAATAATTACTTCCACATGTCTTCTGAACACAAATGACTTACATGAGATTTCCTGTGTTTAAATATCATTGTAACTACATGAAGCTTTTTATTTTTAAAGTAAAAGTTTAGACCTGATAAAACAAATTGCTCCTCAAAATTTTTCCAAGGGTTTGGATTTAAGTGAATCTTCAGGAGCCTGGTTCCAATAGCATCAGTGTGTAAAAAGAAACAATGACTGCCCCTTCCTAGAAGAATGCATTGGCTCAGACAATAATCATGCATGTGGTGAGCATATAATTATGTTGGACACATAGATAGTGTTAGATTGAAGAGCTACAGTGATAATCAGTATCTTGTTTCCATACTAACAGAAAAATTAGAGATTTGTTTTCTATTTCTTCAATTTTATATGTCATCTTAAAAATTAAAGAGAAGTAAGTTGTAACATGTATGGATCTGGATTGGTTTTGACTAAGATATAGATAAATCTGAATAAGCCAAAATTCCTGTGGGTACAGCTGTAAGAACCTTGATTAAATAAGAATTACAAAGAAAACAAAAATTTATACTAAACAGCAAAGAGTAAGCCTAAGTTAATTACAAAGTTCAATCAATTCTGCTCCCTAAGAGAAAGTCCTGCTTTCCTGATCAAATGCAGTATTCAAACACAGCAGTGAACCAGAAAGAGCTTTAGAGACCATTAACAACCCCATTATTTTATAACCAGTTAATGAGAAATTTGCGACTAGAATCCAGCTGTCCTCTCTCTTCAGCCAGGGCTTCTTTCTGAGTGTTAAGAGAGCAAACTCAAATGCTTTTAGCACCTTGTATACAAGCGGATGAGTAAACACAATTTTATAAAGAAATTATTTTTGAAAATAGAGTTAAATGCTTTTCATCATATATCTTTAAAGTGAATTTAAAGAAGACCTCTGGGGAGTTCCCTGGTAACCTAGAAGTTAAGGATTCAGTATTGTCACTGCTGTGGTACAGGTTCGCTCCCTAGCCTGGGAACTTCTGCACACCATGGGTGCAACCAAACAAAACAAAACAAAACAAAAAGTAAAAAATAAGATTTATGGGGGAAACCATTAATAAAAATAAGAAGAGTATTCTTTTTATTAGAATTTAGTAATCTAGACACGGCATCATTTCTACTAATCTTTAAAAATAAAGAACAGAGTGATAACAGTGTGCTGGTTATACTCCACGTGCCATCCAGATCCTTTCCTCCATCTTTCCCTGCCCTGCTCTGGCCCCTGGAAGCTGACCTCCACATGGGGCTCCTTGCCTACAGCCTGCTGTTGAGTGTGTCCAATGGAAAATAAGGCAGGGATTAGTATTTGTTGGACAAAGTAAGGCTGGGGCATTAGCCCTCTGCCCACAGCCCTCTGTGCTGCCTCTTCGCTGTCTTGCTGGCTACCTGGCAGTCCCTCTCCCAAGGCTCCAAGCTGTCTCTGGCTGCAGTGGTCCCCGACTCCCTCATCATATCTTGTTGGTGTCTTTGACCCAGCTCCACACCTCTGTAACTAGTCCTTTCGTGAGATTCTTTTTGGTTAATCCCATAAATGTACCATCAACTTCCTGCCAGGACCCTAGCTGCTTACTTCAGAGTAATAAAAAGCCTGTAGGTATCTGTGAATATTGGTATAAAGCCAGCCACCGGTAAATGAAGTCCCAAGCCATCCTTGAATAAATCACAGCCAAGGCCAGATCAGGTCTGCACAACTCAAGTCTGCACACTCTGGCCCCCTGCCGGGAGAGGCCACTGGCTGTAAACCTAAGCATTGTGTGAGTTCTTGCTGGGTGTGCTGAGAATGCAAGGCCCTGGCTGCTTTCCCCCAGGGCAGTCGGACGAGATACTGTCTCTCTCGAGGACATAGAGCAGCCTCATTTACAATTTGCTGTAAATACATAGCAGAGGGTTCCCAAGTTCTGTGTTCCTTAGATGTGTACAAACCCACTGAGCATAGAGCACGCAGCTGGCCCATCTACGTTGCTGTGTGGGTCTCAGGGAACAAAGGGAATTGACACAAACATGAGGCTTCTGCTGCTGGCTGTGCCGCGTCTGACCCAGGACCCTCTATCTTCTTCACTCAAGACATAGGAACAGGCTAATTTATGAACTTGCAAGACATAGTCATCCTCTAATTCTAAGCACCCTGGCCCCTGCCTTTCTCAGGCACACAGCTGAGTCCTGTCTTCAGGACCCTGCACTTTCTCTTCTCTCCGTGTGGAACGCTCCAGCCCAAGGTCTTCATGTGGCCAATTCTGATTGTTTTCAAGCCACAGATCACTGTGTGTCACCACCTCAGAGAAGCCTTCTGTTACCATCCCAATCAAGAGTCATTCTCTCCCAATACATATTTTATTTTCTTCTTAACATTTTTTACTGTCTCACATTACCTCTCAGTCGTTGGTTTAATGTTTCTTGCCCCCCACTAAAATGTAAGCTCCAGGAGGAGTGGGGTCTTTGGGGGTCTCGTTCTCGATCTCCTCAGAACTTAGAAGGGTTCCCGACCCAGTGAAGTAGCACAAATGGATATGTGATGAGTAAATTAATAACCAAGTGAATGAATGAATTTTTACAATGCTATCCCTCATTGTGTGATACTATATACTCTTTGACTTTCAGATGCCTTGCCTATACAATAAGGGTAAGAAAATAATCTGCTTTGTGGTGGATATAATATTATACCATATGTATCATATAATGGTGTATTTTGCATATAATTATAAATTTCATCTTATATGTTATATATAACAATAAAATGAGATAACATATATCAATATTCTAAAAACTGTAAAGTACAACATCATTCCTGTAAAATGAAAAGTTCAGTTTCAATATAAATGTACATGTTTGAGGTTAATCTTAATATTTTCTGCTCTGTAATAACAGCATTTAGAGAAGTCACCTAATAGTCACTAGATGCATGTTTTGCACATGTTTAATTCATTCCACTTAAAGAGGGGCTGTTAGAAAAGTGAAAGAGTGAGGCATTTCTCAAAACATCTAGTCTTAAGTAATAACACATCAGCCCCTTCTAACCAAGAAGCACCACTAAGGGCCTATCCAGCCCTACGTCACCACAATTATGGAGACCTCATGCAGAGATGACAGCACTCCAGTGATTTCCAGGGCTTCACCCTCACTAATGAGGTAGATTTCCACCAACCCTGCAGGAAAACCAGGCTCATTGCTGGGTACTCCAGCTGGGGTTTGGAATGTTCACATTCTCCTCTCCCCCAGCATGACTTGCAGTTTGTACTGAGTTTTGCAGAGCCTCTTATGATGGGGGTGATTTGCATCCTTATGTTTCAAAAAAAATCTGATACAATATTACAAGGAAAGGAGACAGGAGTTGCTATATTGTTATGTAGTGCCCACCAACTGAAGATTCACTGGAGATCTTTATTGACGGAGTAATGGTGGCTTCCTCATCCTCCTTCCAGCTCTCTCCTTACCTATCCTCAGCCCTCAACTTATCCATTTCTATTCCCTGCCTGCTTTTGGTGATCTTATTCAAGGATGGAAAAAACTGAAGATTTAAGCATAGAGACCATTCCATAGGAAACAACCTCATGCAATGTGAGAAGTAATTAGAAAAATCTCAAAATTTCTAATATCAGTGACTTCATAAATACAAGGTTTAATGGCCAGACTAGAGAAATCCCTACAAAAATCTGAAGTAAATTATGTCTAAGAGACTTTCCTCACCTATGAAATGACAAGGTATAGTTTACAATAATCCTAACGTGCAATATTCATATGATAGATTGATTTCTCGGCCAGTATTTCTCTTATAAGCCAACTTTCTAGGTTACTGTAGGAAACAGGAGAGGAATTCTATTGTCATTCAGCATTCTGAGGTATGGAAAGCTACTTCTTTCTAGGGCCCACAGAAGTCAGTCTGCCATTTATTTTAGTACAGGAGGAATTTCTCTGGATGCCTTCAAGAACATGTCCTCAGCGGACCTAGGCATGTGAAACCTGGAATTCAGATGTGCCTTCTCTTGTGACAGCTCTGTGTACATGTGGGACCTTCAAGGACCCTGTACCATGCCCCATCAGCTCTTCTCCAGCACCCAATTTCCCTGTCCCTCTTGCCAGCATACGGATCTGCCCAGGCCCAGCCTTGAGGCTTCTCTGACCTGGACACATAGTCCTAGTGACACTCTCTTGTGTCATCAAAATACAACTCTTTGGGTGGTCTGAGGGCCAACAATATGCCTCAATGTCCGTCTTGGTTAAATAGCCCACACCTAGAACCGGAATATATCTAGGTCTTCTTTCTCCCATCTCAACACCCAGTTCAGCAAGATTCAGCTCCACAGTATTCAACAGCAAAAAGAAGCAATAACATGCAGAGTGATGAACAGGGAGAGCACAGAGGATTTTTAGGGCAGTGAGATGACTGTGAATAGTATCATGTACAATACTGTAAAAGTGGATAGATGATATTATATACTTGTCCAAACCCACAGGATATAGGGCAGCAAGAGGGAATCCTAATGTAAAATATGGACTCTGGGTGATAAGGTCATGTTCATGTGGGTTAACTGACTGTCACCAATGGACCACTCTGGTGGGGGATGTTGAGAGTCAGGGACGCTGTGGTGTGCTGGGGCAGGTGGTATACGGGAATTCTGTGCTTTCCACTTAATTTTGCTGTGACCTTAAACTTCTCTTAAAAAAATAAAATCTATTATAACATAAGTTTTGACTTCAGTCTCTTGAAAAGGAGACAAAAAGGAAATCTCACCCACTTGGCACTTCTTTTACGTCTTCTCTGAGACCTGAGCCACTGCCATTATTCTGCCTTGCCCCTGGGTCTCTTTTTCATTCCCTATCCCTTCCCATCTGTTTCTCTCTCTACATACAGGAATACATACACAGAGACACACAAACACACACAAGGCAGTAGACCTTTTCTCATGCAGGATAAGTTAGCTTCCCCCTCTGTCATTCACTTCCTGCCCTTGTTCCCATCACTCAGCAAAAAGGTACAGACCATCTTCCAGAGCCCACATGGGACCCTCCTCACAATGTTGAGTGGCTAGAAATGCTGTTAACGCAGTAAGACAGCACTATAAGTGCAAATTTAAAATGTAAAACTGTATGCAGTACAAAACGGTGTGATTTTGAAACAGCACGATTTTAACAATATTAAGAGTTTCATGCACAAAATCTGAAATAATGCATATCACCTACAAGTCAACATTTGTACAGATGATCTAACTTAAAGCTGATAGGATGAAAAAATTGTAAACTGAATTTAGCCATTGCCATGGCCTTACCACATTAGTCTATGAACAGAAACACCCACCATCCTTTGTCACAAACTATGGCCTTGAACTCAGGCAGATTAGAACTCCATAAAGGTATCAGTGTGTATCTTTTGATTAAGTAAAGATTGTTGTTATACTGTAATAATTTTGTTCCTGCTATATGATTTAGGTAAATATAGAAATAATCACAACATACTAAATTGTAGGTTTAATATGGAATTAAATATTTCATTTTCTTCTTAAAGTGTTAAATATTTTCCAAGGAAAGATAATGTATTCATGTATAAAACAGTGCTTTTTCAGCATATGTGGCCCTGAACTTAAGCGTTGACTTGATGGTTAATGATGCATCTGCTAAGTGTGCAGATTGTAAAGAAAGTACTTTCTATTGTTCAATAATATGTCCTATTTAATTGCTCTATTATTGAATAAAAATCCCTAAAGAATTTTCACTTCCAGCAATGGTTTCTGACTTCCTTTTGGTGTCTAGACAATAATGATTTACTGAAATGTGTGGGGGAACAACATAAGAAAAAGCCTTAAAATATTTAATATTTGTAGTTATTGGAGAAGGGGGAGGAAAGAAAAGACAAAAGTGATATTACAGGTTGCTACTAAGTTTCCAGATCAAAACAGTTTTGATATAAATATTGAAAAAATGTAATGATCCAAAACCGCAATGTGAGATAGAAGGGGTGAGTGGGGTTAAGAGCCTTTCCATTGAAAGAGGTCAGAATGGTTGGGCATGGTGAGTATTTTCACCATGACCAGGAAACACTGAGTGTTCTCCTGGCTCTTTCACCCATCCCCAAACTCTGAGCACTCTACAGAGGTTTTGCACTCAAGGGACCCTGCTCAGTGGCCATGCTATACAATTCCCTTCCTGATTTCCAAGACTTTCAGAAGTGAGTTCTCCATGGCATTCCTCTTGCTTTCCACTTGTATATGTGCAAAAGCTCATGGTATCCTTCTCCACTGGCCATTTGCTTCCAGAGATCCACTTTCCATCCTCTTCCAGCTGTGCTCCAGGTGGCTGACCTTTATCAATCTTCCAGTTGAATTTAGGTTAGGCAGAAGCTCAGAAGGAAACTGAAGGCAGGAGGAGAGTAAGATCTGGGTGTTTATTCCTCCAGTTCCTGCTTGCAGAATTGCAACGGGTTGGCTTCCATTAGTGCCGTTACTGAAGGTCTCCCTTCTCCTCAGACATACATGTCCTGTTATGAGGACCATTCCAACTTCTCACTTCTTCAGGCTGGGTGGTAATGACCCCCCACTTTTCTAGTCCAGAGGACTGAATCATCTCCGTTCATTTTCCTAAGCCTCCGCTATACCTGTGTAAATGTCCTCTTTATTGAACTCTTCTCAATTACCCAGTTTAATTGAGTCATCTGTTTCTTGCTAGGACCCTGATTCACCCTCAAGCCAGGAATGACCTCTTAATCCTTTCTCCACCTACCCAAATCCCACTCATACTGTAAAGCTCAGCTTCCATTTTAGGTCGAATGTCACCTCCCTACTTATACATTCTACATCAATATCTCCCATCTGATGTTCTGTAGATTTATAATAGACAGCACACAATGTTTTAGTATCTCTTCAGCATCACCAGTATAGTCGATAACATATTTGGCTTATACCCTTACAACTCAGCACTGTGCTTGCTGAGTATTAGGCACTAAGTAAAAGTCTTTCTTGGTCTGTAGAGGTCATTCCCTCCTTTGAAGGGAGGTATGAATGCATGCACATCTGAAATCTTAAGAACATGTTTAAGAATCATAGATTGAGTAAGAAGGAAGTAGCGAGATAATTTGGCCCAATGTCCCCATTGTGGTGATGAGAAAACTGAAGATCAGAGAGGTGACCTAATAGTCTAACATCTCACACAGTCAGAAGTCGCAGAGCTGGAGGGGACCCAAAGCAAGAATTTTAATATCATTCTTTGCCACTCTGACACCAGTATCTCTGTTGTCTATTCCCAAAAAATTCACCTCTCCATACCTGGATCCTTAGTATATTCCTTCCCTTTCAAAGACAGCATACATTTGTTCCTCCTAGTGAAATACCATTTTCCTGAGTCCCTCAGAGCTATTACCTATTTATGCATTATCCCTGCACCTACCAATTTAAAAATTCACCACCCAGACAAAGGCTGGATTCTACCCTTCCCTGCATATCTGCGAAGGGGAGAATAGAGACCTTTGAGTCTTTACTTCAATACTCTGAGATATATTCAGGCCAACACAAAGAGGATTCTAGCCATTGTCTGCAGCTTCACTCGCAGCTACATGCTGAATAGAAAAGGGATCAACTACCCACATTTCAAATATTCATAATTACACACTCCATTCTCTAAGGAGCATCTGGCTGCTGGCGGATGCATACACGGGGAGAACTGCACAGGGCTGTGAGTTCTCACTTTGCTGTGGAATCCAGCCCTCTCGGAGGTGGAACACTAGAGTTCTGAATATTCAGACTAAACACAAGCTTGCAGTGCTTCCTCTCAATACTCTGGCTGCCATGTGCTGGGGATCCTGGACATGCAGTGAGTTTACTCCCTGTGCTGATGGAGAATGAGAGGCATGTGCAAGAATCACCAGAAGTTTACCCAGACTCAGGATGAGCAGTTAATCACACCATCCGGTTCAGTCACACAAGTCAACTTCAGCATGACAGAGAATATGAAGATGATGGGCTATGGCCCATGGCATGACCCAGAACATTGAGATGAGGATCTCAGACAATGGGTGCGCCACCCCTTCCCGTATTAGACACATCATTTAGTACCACACTTTTATTACATTAAAGGAAGCTCCACATAAAAATGTCAGTGGCATCCAGTTGACCCACGGAATTGAGAACTGTGCATTAGTTGCCAATTTAAATTAATTTTGCTTCTTGAACCATGAAAAATAGTTCTTTGAACAAGAATTCATGATAAATACACATGTGTAAAAGGCCTTTAATCATAATTATTTTAAATACATAAAAGACGATTTAAGCCTCTCAGCCTCATTAATTTCTCATGGTATAAAAGAACAAAAACAAACAGTAAATGAGAAAAGTATAAGTCATAATTGAAATGTGTTATGCATGGTCATTTAGCTCATTAAATGAAAAGATTCTTTGCAAACTCTGGATTACAGAACATTTCTGCGTTACCCGATGACAGAAGCAATGTTTCAATTTTTTGTAGAGAACTAAGTTTAATTTTGTTTAGATCTTAAAAGAATGCCACAAACAATTTAAAAAGCAGAATTAGGATAAGGAAATCATCTTGGAACACCTTGGATGTCCTCTTTCACTTTTTTTCCATTACTTAATGAATTAATATTACAATTATAGGTGTACAAAAATCATCACAACTCAGTTTGATAGCATTTCCATCCCAAACCCTCAGTGCATCCCTCCACCCCCCAGATTGTCTTATGTGGAAACCACAGGTTTTCCAAAGTCTGTGAGTCATTGTCTGTTCTGCAAAGAAGTTCATTGTGTCCTTTTTTTAGTTTCCACATGTAAGCGGTAGCACTGGATGTTGCTGTCTAATTGTCTGACTGGTTTCACTTCCCGCATGATAATTTCTAGGTCCATCCATGTTGCTATAAATGTTGCTATTCCATTCCTTTTAATGGCTGAGTAATATTCCATTGTGTGTATGTACCATATCTTCCCTATCCACTTCTCTGCTGATGGGCATTTAGGTTGTTTCCATGACCTGGCTATTGCATAGAGTGCTGCAATGAACACTGAAGTACATGTGTCTTTTCGAGTCATGGTCTCCTCTGGATAGATGCCCAGGAATGGGATTGCTGGATGAAATGGTAATTCTATTTTGAATTTTCTGAGGAATCTCCATACTGTTTTCCACAGTGGTTGCACCAGTTTGCATTCTCACCAACAGTGTAATAGGGATCCTTTTTCTCCACACCCTCTCCAGCACTTATTGTTTGTAGATTTTTGATGATGGCCATCCTGGCCAGTGTAAAGTGGTACCTCATAGTGGTTTTGATTTGCATTTCTCTAATAACGAGTGATACTGAACATCTTTTCATGTGTTTCTTGGCCATCTGCATGTCTTCTTTGGAGAATTGTTTGCCTAGATCCTTCGCCCATTTTTTGAGGATTTTTTTTTTCTGGTATTGAGCTGTAGGAGGTGCTTGTAAATTTTGGAGATTAATCCCCTGTCAGTTGAATCATTTGAAAATATTTTCTCCTATTCTGTGGGTTGTCTTTTCGTTTTGTTTAGGGTTTCCTTTGCTGTGCAGAAACTTTGAAGTTTAATTAAGTCCCATTTGTTTATTTTTCTTTTTATTGTCCTTACTCCGACAGGTGGATCTGAGAAGATGTTGCTGGCATTTATGTCAGAGAGTGTTTGGCCTATGTTTTTCTCTAAGAGTTTTATAGTATCTGGTCTTATATCTAGATCTTTAATCCATTTTGAGTTTATTTTTGTGCATGGTGTTAGGAAGTGTTCTAGTTTCATTTTTTCACATGTAGCTGTCCAGTTTTCCCAGCACCACTTATTGAAGAGGCTGTCTTTTGTCCAATGTATATTCTTGCCTCCTTTGTCATAGATTAGTTGACTATAGGTACGTGGGTTTAATTCTGGGCTTTCTATCCTGTTCCACTGACCTATATTTCTGTCTTGTGCCAGTACCATATGGTTTTGATGACTGTAGCTTTGTAGTATAGTCTAAAGTCAGGGAGCCTGATTCCTCCAGCTCCATTTTTCTTTCTCAGGATGTCTTTGGCTATTCTGGGTTTTTCCTGTTTCCAAACAAACTTTAAAATATTTTGTTCTAGTTCTGTGAAAAAGGTCCTCGTTAATTTGATAGGGATTGCACTGAATGTGTAGATTGCCTTGGGTAGTATAGTCATTTTGATAATATTGACTCTTCCAACCCAAGAGCATGGTATGTCTTTCCATCTGTTCATGTCATCCTTGATTTCTTTCATCGGTATCTTATACTTTTCAGAGTACAGGTCTTTTGTGTCTTTAGGTAGGTTTATTCCTAAGTATTTGATTCTTTTTGATGCGATGGTAAGTGGGATTGATTCCCTAATTTCTCTTTCTGATCTTTCATTGTTAGTGTATAGAAATGCAGTTGATTTCTGTGTATTAATTTTGTATCCTGTGATTTGCCAAATTCATTGATGAACTCTAACAGTTTTCTGGTAGAGTTTTTAGGATTCTCTAGGTATAGTATCATGTCATTTGCAAATAGTGATAGTTTTACTTCTTCCTGTCCAACTTGGATTCCTTTTATTTCTTTCACTTCTGATTGCTGTGGCTAGGACTTCCAGAACTATGTTGAATAGTAGTGGCGAGAGTGGACATCCATGTCTTGTTCCTGATCTCAGCGGGAATTCTTTCTGCTTTTCACCATTGAGAATGATGTGAGCTCTGGGTTTGTCATAGATGGCCTTGATTATGTCGAGGTAGTATCCCCCTATGCCCACTATCTGAAGGGTTTTTATCAGAAATGGGTGTTGGATTTTGTCAAAGGCTTTTTCTGCATCTATGGAGAGGATCATATGGTTTTCATTCTTCAGTTTGTTAATGTGGTGTATCACACTGATTGATTTGCGGATATTGAAGAATCCTTGCATCCCTGGGATAAATCCCACTTGATCATGATGTACAATCCTTTTAATGTATTGTTGGATTTAGTTGGCTAGTATTTATTCTGTTGAGGATTTTTGTATCTATATTCATCAGTGAGATTGGCTTGTAATTTTCTTTTTTTGTGATACCACCGTCTGGTTTTGGTATCAGGGTGATGGTTGCCTCATAGAATGCGTTTGGGAGTGTCCCTTCCTCTGCAATTTTTTGAAAGAGTTTCAGAAGGATAGGCGTTAGCTCTTCTCTAAATGTTTGATAGAAGTCACCTGTGAAGCCATCTGGTCCTGGCCTTTTGTTTGTTGGAAGTTTTTAAATCACAGTTTCAACTTCAGAACTTATGATTGGTCTATTCATCTTTTCTATTTCACCTTGGTTTAATCTTGGAAGATTGTACTTTTCTAAGAATTTGTCCATTTCTTCTAGGTTTTCCATTTTATTGCCATATAGTTGCATATAGTAGTCGCTTATGATCCTTTGTATTTCTGTGATGTCTGTTGTGACTTCTCCTTTTTAATTTCTAATTTTATTGATTGGTGTCCTCTCTCTTTTTTCTTGATAAGTCTGGCTAAGGGTTTATCAATTTTGTTGATCTTTTCAAAGAACCAGCTTTTAGGTTCATTGATCTTTTCTATGGTTTTCTTTGTTTCCATTTCATTAATTTCTGCTCTGGTCTTTATGATTTCTTTTCTTCTGCTAACTTTAGGTCTTGTCTGTTCTTCCCTCTCTAGCAGCTTTAAATGTAAAGTTAGGTTGTTTATGTGAGCTTTTTCTTGTTTCCTGAGTTAGGCCTGTATTACTATAAACTTTCCTCTTAGAACTGCTTTTGCTGCATCCCAGAGGTTTTGGAGCATCGTATCTTTGTTGTCATTTGCTTCTAGGTACTTTTTAATTTCCTCTTTGATTTCTTCAGTGATCCATTAGTTGTTGAGTAGCATGTTGTTTAGTCTCCATGTGTTTGTATTTTTGGCCATTTTTTTCTTGTTGTTGATTTCCAGTTGTATAGCATTGTGGTCAAAAGAGATGCTTGATATGATTTCAGTTTTCTTAAAGTTACTGAGGCTTGATTTGTAGCCCAGGATGTGATCAATCTTAGAGAATGTTCCGTGGGCACTTGAGAAGAATGTGTATTCTGTTGCTTTTGGATGGACTGCCCTATAAATATCTATTAAATCCATCTGGTCTAATGCTTCATTCAGGGCCTGTGTTTCCTTATTGATTTTCTGTCTGGATGACCTGTCCATTGCTGTTAAGTGGGGTGTTAAAGTCCCCCACTATGATGGTGTTCTTGTTGATTTCTCCTTTTAAGGTTGTTAGCAGTTACCTTATATATTGTGGTGATCCTATGTTGGGTGCATAGATATTTAAAATTGTTATATCTTCTT
>PVHT020000144.1:1880688-1945002 GCA_004024745.2 Catagonus wagneri
ATTGCTACTCCGGCTTTCTTTTGATGCCCGTTTGCATGGAATATTTTCTTCCATCCTCTCACTTTCAATTTGTATGTGTCTCTAGAAGTGAAGTGGGTCTCTTGAAGACAGCATATACACAGGTCTTGTTTTTGTATCCATTCGGCTAGTCTATGTCTTTTGGCTGGGGCATTCAGTCCATTAACATTTAAGGTAATTACTGATATATATGTTCTTGTTGCCATTTTATTAACTGTTTTGGGTTTTTGCTGCTCTTTTTTCTTCCCCTGTTCTCTTGTCTCCTCTCACAAGATGACTAACTTTAATGCTGTATCTGAGTTGATTTTACTTATTTTTTTGTGTATCAATTGTAAATTTTTGGTTTGCAGTTACCCTGAAGTTTTGTTATAGGAGTCTATATATGAGATTCTTTTAAGTTGTTGGTTTCTTAATTTCAAGTGCATCTCCAGTGTCCTGCATTTGTGCTCTCTTTTCACTTTTTTCTGATTTTGGTAGCACAACTGTGCATGGATGATTTCGTATCTTTATTGTATATATGACTTTACTGGTGAGCCTTGTCATTTGTGGTGTTTTTCTTTCTGGTTGTGGCCTTTTCTTTTCTGCCTAGAGAAGTTCCTTTAGTATTTGTTGTAAAGCTGGTTTTGTGTTGCAGAAATCTCTTAGCTTTTGCTTACATGTAAAAGTTTTGATCTCTTCTTCAAATCTGAATGAGGGCCTTGCTGAGTAAAGTAATCTTGGTTGGACGTTTTTTCCTTTCATTGCATTAACTGTATCATGCCACTCCCTTCTGGCCTGCAGAGTTTCAGCTGAAAAATCTGCTGATAACCTTAGCGGGATTCCCCTGTATGTCATTTGTTTCTTTTCCTTAGCTGCTTTCAATATTTTCTCTTTGTCTTTAATTTTGGTCATTTTGATTAATATGTGTCTGGGGGTGTTCCTCCTTGGGTTTATTTTATATGGTACTCGTTGCACTTCCTGGATTTGAGTGAGTGGTTCCTTTCCCATATTAGGGAAGTTTGCAGCTATTATCTCTTCGAATATTTTTTGTATCCCCTTCTCTCTCTCGTCTCCCTCTGGCACCCCTATAATATGGATATTGGTGCGTTTAATGTTATCCCAGAGTTCTCTGAGACTCTGCTCATTTCCTTTCAATCTTTTATCTCTTCTCTTCTGCATTAGTGATTTCCACTAAGCTTTCCTCCACCTCACTGATTCGTTCTTCTGCCTCCTATATTCTACTGTTGGCTGCTTCTAATGAATTTTTTATTTCAGTTATTGTATTTTGCATCTCTTCTTGTTTAATTTTTACAGCTTGTATTTCTTTGCTCAGTGTTTCCTGTAAATTATCAGTCTTTGTTGCCAGTTTATTTCCAATGTCTTGCATCATGTTCAGCATCAACAGTCTAAATTCTCTTTCTGGGAGGCTGGTAATCTCCTCATCATTGAGCTGTTTTTCTGGGCTTTTCTCTTTCTCCCTTATCTGAGTTAGAGTTTTCTGTCTTTTCATTTTTATAGGTTTTTGGTGTGGTGACCTTTTTGCCAACAGTAGAGTTGTAGCCTCTCTTAGTTCTGGCGTTTGCCTCCCCTGTGGCTAAAGTTGGTATGGAGGGGGCTTGCTGTAGGCTTCCCGATGAGAGGCGCTGATGCCTGTCCACTGGTAGGTGAGGTTGGTTCTTATCCATCTAGGTGGGTGGGGCTTTGTCTCTGGATGAGATTAGAGGCTGGCTGTGTGCCTGAGGGGTCTTTAGGCAGCCTGTTTCCTGATGGGTGGGGCTGTGATCCCACCTGGATTACTGTTTGGCCTGGAGCTTCTCAGTGTTGATGGGAGGGACCAGATTTTCCCAGAAATGGCCACCTCCAGAGAAATGCAGGCTGATGAATGTTCCCGAGAGCTTCGCCTCCAATGTCCTTCCCCCACAACAAGACACAGTCACCCCTATTTTCCCAGGAGATTCTCCAAGTATTGCAGTCAGGTTCTACCCGGATTCCTATGGAGACTGCTTTGCCCTTGGACCCAGTGCACGTGAAAGTCTGTGTGTGCCTTTCAAGAATGGGGTCTCTGTTTCCCCCAGTCCTGTGGAGCTCCTGCACACAGGCCCCACTGGCCTTCAATGCCAGATGCTCCGGGGGCTCTCTCTCCCTGTGCCCTATCCCCAGGTGTGGGGTTTTGACGTGGGGCTCAGAACTCTCAGTCCTGTAGCTGAGTCTCTGTGATGCAGTTACTTTCCAGTCTGTGGGGCTTCCCACCCAGGAGGTATGGGGTTGCTTCTATCGCGTAATCGCCCCTCCTACCTCTTGATGTGGTCTCCTTTTTGTCTTCTGGAGTAGAATATCTTTTTTGGAAGTTTACCGTCCATTTGGTTGAAGGTTGCTCAGCATTTGGTTGTAGTTTTGTTGTTTCTTGGGAGAGAAGTTGAGCTCCAGTCCTTCTATTCTGCCATCTTAATACAATCTCTGGATGTCCTCTTTTAGAGTACTTAACTCTTGTTTTCCTTGCAGAGTACTTATGAGCAAAGGTCACACTCTCAAGGCACGACACATAGTAAGGGTTTAGTAAATACTAACTGGACTGACCACACTAGGCAGTGTGCTCTACATTTATACACAGGGACCCAATTCCTCCCCACAACTCCATGGTCTGAACCACAGTGGGGTTTGTCTTTCATTTTCTGGAGTACACATGTCTTTCTAAGGCCTCCAAAGCTCCTGCCACTTCTGGTCATCCAATCTGACGAGCATGTCTTTATCAACATGGTGGACTGACATTATGTTCTTCAGGACATCCCGATGACCTAGGTCCTTTCAAGACCATATTGTGACAGAGGGTGGGAGAATTAACATGGCCCTGGGGTCAGACCCTAAATGTATACTGTCGTCTATTCTGCCTGAATGTAAACTGTTTTTACATTCTTCCTTCCTGACAAAATGGCACAGAACACATGTGCTGGATCTGTGGCCACGTACCATGCAGTAACAATCACTGTGTTAATTTGCCAAGTAAAATACTAACTTGGCTCAGTAACTGCAATTGGAGCTACTACCTGGCTGAGTTTAGGAAAAGTCCACCCTCATCCTCTAAGATCTATCTGGTTTTTGAAGGTGCTAGAGACTGATTCATTTAATGGGGATATGATGATGATCACTACCCTTAAGTCCTTTAGTTCTTAAGGATGGCACTAATTCCTGCCATCTTCCTTACACAATGTGGCTTTTTCTTTATTAACTTAGTTTTGATCAAGGGGTGCAATTTCAAACACTTCCACTTGACTTCCCCACCATGATAGCTCTTAATACTCAAGACAAGTAGTCAATTTAAGGGTTTCACTAGCTACCAAGTATGAATATTCCAATTATGCATTTGATAATGAGTAAAATCACTCCATCCTCTGCTTATCCTCCCCTTCCCACAATCTACTTTAGAAACTAAAAGAAGGAATTGAAGAAGGAAAGATGGACAGGAAAGAAGGAAGAGAAAGTAAATGAAATTAATACACCTTGAGAGCCTAATGTGTACCAGGCTCAGTACCAATCTCTTTCATTTGTTTCCTGACTTGCCCCTCACAACAACCCAGCAAAATAAGGATAGCTTCCAGTTTATAAAGAAACCAAGGCTCAGAGTAGATTATTACAGTAGCAGGAACACTTCTTAAGCGGACATGACTCCTTAGAATCATGATAAAAGGTAGAAAATCCAGAAACTGATCTTGCCCAAAGAAACTCAGATTTTAGGGGTACATCTATCATGTAATAAGAGCAAGGGTACAGATGTCTGTCACCCAGCTCTAATGCGCACCTATTAACCAAAACTTACATGCATCACAAAAAATCTCACAACATCCTTCTCAGTTTTAACCATGCTCCTCTATTGCACCCACATAGCCAGCCTCGTCACCCTAACAGCCAAGATCCCATGACAAATGGCAGGGACACTACTTGCTATCCAATAACATATAACCGTGAGCACTGAAAGTTTCCTGTGCAAGGGTGGGATTTAATTAATCATCTTGGCCTCATGAGTGTCACTTGGGTCTCTCTCTGTGTCACATTATCAAAACTGCACACAACCCAAGAGTCAACTGGGCAAGGTAAGGTTGGGAAATAAAAACAAAATGTTCTACCACTAAAGATATTGGGAACACTCTTGTAGATACGGGGTGAACCCCACGCACTGTTTAGTTCAGATTTTAAGACAATGCCACACGCACACACACACACACACCCCAAAAGTATATGAAAAAAAGATTATTATTCATTGTATTAGTCAAAGTTCTCTGGAGAAAAAGAACTAGTAAGATATATGTGTGTGTCTGTATGGGGGGTTACAGAGAGAGAGAGAGGCATTTATTTTAAGGACAGGATCACACAATTATGGAGACTTATGAGTCCATTATCTGCAAGGTGGGCTGGCAGCCTGGAAACCCAGGGAAATTTGGATGCAATCAGAAGGTGGTCTGCTGGCAGAATTCCCTCTTCTTCAAGAAAAGTCAGGTCTTTTTCTATTAAGACTTTCAACTAACTGGATGAAGCCCACCCACATTATGGAGAGCAATCCACTTTACCTAAAGTTACTGATTTAAATGTTAATCTCAGGAGTTCCCTGGCATCGTCACTGCTGTGGCTGGGGTCTGATCCCTGACCCAGAAACTTCTGTATGCCACAGGTGCAGCCAAAAAACAAAACAAAAACAAATGTGTTAATCTCATTAAAAAAAAAGAAAAACCTTCACAGAAATGTCTGTAATAATGTTTGCCAAAATATCTGGATACTGTGGCCTAGCCATACTGATGAAAAACAAAATGCCCATCTTGCTCACATAATAAGGCTTTCTAGAGAGAGCAGGGCAGCTCCAAAGAAAATCCAAAAATGGCTCAGAGAGTTTGGAAAAGGGACTGGCTTGGGGTTTTTATGGTGGTGAATGGGTGAAGCCAGGGTGAGGCTTCCCACACACAGGTAGGGGTCTGCATGTTTTTTTTTGTTTGTTTGTTTGTTTGTTTTTTTTTGCCTTTTGTCATTTTATGGCCGCACCGGCGGCATGTGGAGGTTCCCAGGCTAGGGGTCTAATCGGAGCTGTGGCCACTGGCCTGCGCCGCAGTCACAGCAACGCGGGATCCGAGCCGTGTCTGCAACCTACACCACAGCTCACGGCAACGCCGGATCGTTAACCCACTGAGCAAGGGCAGGGATCGAACCCGCAACCTCATGGTTCCTAGTCGGATTCGTTAACCACTGCGCCACGACGGGAACTCCGGGTCTGCATGTTTTGAACCCCCCTCCAGCACCAAAGCATCCAGACTTTCTTATCATGGATGCCTGGATGTGCAGTGCACATCCAGGCATCCATGATAAATCATTTCAGCAACCACAGACCAAAAAATGGAGTCAGACTTTGTTACAAAAGGGTATGCATATTTTACTCAGTTTAATGGATAAGAAAGTGATAGAATTAGTGAACCAGGAAGAAGGACTGTTAACCAAAGTAGGTATGAATCCTATTGGATTAAAACTACAGACACTTGCCACTTAAATAGGAACTCCATTTGAAGTCATCACCATACACAGTGGAGAGTGACCCAGGACATCACAGCCAGTAACTAAAAAGCGATCAGCTAGGTCTAGAGAGGAGCTGGGCCTTATTTCCTAACACGTGAACTGATCTTGTTCTCCCTGTATTAACAGTATATTTGAAGAAACCACCTAAAAGCCAATAAGCTTCTAGGTGGGGAGGAATGAAAGATTGGGAACACAGTAGTAATGCAGAAAAATAGACACTCTCCACCCAGTGGGATTACCCAGAAAGTTAGCATCGAGAAGCTTCTTGCACTGCACATTACTACGAGTAAAATATCATTGTCAAAATTCAGTGCCCTCCATTCTGAGTGCCTAAGGGCACCTGAGAGCACTTTTAGGCCCCTTTGAGCCATCATGAGACCTAATTTGTCCTTCCAGGGAGCCAGGAGGGTGGTGAACTCAACGAGCCAATAAATTAAGTCATGAGTCTTACTTTCCCAGCAAAGCGAGTTCAGGATGTACCATATAATTCTCCAGGCTTGATATATCTCCATTAAAGGGGATGCCCACTGGGTGTGGGATTACAAAAAGAAATTACAGATTTTCTAATAAATGCTTCAAACTGCCAAGAAAATCTGGTTCTCAGGATATTTTTTTTCCTTTGTGGCTGAAAGTAAACATGTTCATTACTTTATAGTTTCCTGAAATGATGACATTCTAGTGTGATTGCAAATTCCTACGACACGCAAACAATTTCTACTGACTGCAATGATCTATGAAGCACACTCTTAATGGCTCAGGGAAGCCTCTATCACTGGACACAAATATCAAGAAATCATCACGAGGACTTTTTTTGCCAAGAAGGAGCACTTGTTCATGTACTTTTCAATCAGATTACAACTGAAACCTTTGCTCGTGCTTAAAAGGCACCTTGCCAAGTTCACGAGGAAAAAGACTGACTGCAACACAACCCAGCAATGCTTTCCTTAATATAAGTAAAAAGAAAGTCTGTTGAACTATCTCTTGCTATGTAACTAATATCATAGTTACACAAAGAGAGTGAGATTTTTTGGTAAATTGGCTAAATTATCTGAGCAAAAGACTTTATTAATGTTTGCTTCAGTAAAATTTCAAGACTAGAATGATGAAGTGAAACATATTCTAGAAGCATTATTTGGTATGCCAAGGAATCTAAACTTCCCAAATTTACTGGAAAATATAAGTGTTCTTGCCAACTATCTAGGCCGGGTGTAATCATTTCATAGAGAAAATCCATCCATTGCCCACATTCACACTCATAATTCCAATCTGTGTGTCTCGGGCCAAACAGATGCTAGAGCCCTCGGGCTCTGTGATACGTTAGCAGAATAACTGCCCAAACATGTTAACTGGGTCCTGCAGCACCTTCTAGATACATGCCCTTTCTTCCCATAGTGGGTCTAGCACTTCTCTAGCCAAGTTATCCTGTAAATTAACAAGTTACTGGTCTGGTAGCCTACAGACAGGCAGGGTATATTCTGAGTGAGGTGCATATTGTGCTGCAAAAAAGAAGACTTTGCTAAAAAAGGAAGGGAATGCCAGGCTTTGACAGGGAGGAGTGGGTCAAATCTGCGGACTTAAAGAGTTCAGATGAATCTGGGGATTCAAGATTTTCAAATAAATAAACAAATAAAGTTCCCATCATGGCACAGTAGAAACGAATCCGACTAGGAACCATGAGGTTCCGGGTTCAATCCCTGGCCTCGCTGAGTGGGTTAAGGATCCGGCGTTGCCATGAACTGTGGTGTAGATCACAGACTCAGCTTGGATCTGATGTTGCTGTGGCTGTGGTGTAGGCCGGGAGCTGTAGCTCCGATTGGACCCCTAGCCTGGGAACCTCCATATGTCACGGGTGCAGACCTAAAAAAATGAATTTTTTTTCGAGTGCATCATCTCACATTCCAAGTCTCACAGTTCATTCTTTCCCAACTAGGGCCCCAAACTCTGTGTAGCCAAATTCTCAGGTTGGAGAATTGTATCTGTGTTGATGCTCCATTTCCCTTATAATTGAGTTCAGGGTGTGACCCTTTGCCTTTTCTGCTTTCCAGTGACTGGAGGTAAGAGTGTCATTATATGCTACCAAGTGGGCCCACTTGGTGAGTAATTACCCTCCAACTTGAAGACATTTTGTGAAAAAAAATATGAATATCAATAACTATGATTTGAAAGTGATACAGAAGAGTCAGACTCTGAATGTGAAAGAAGTATGGGGAATATTTCATCAAATTTATTTCACTTATACATTCAATTTTATCTATGCAAGAGTAATAATATGATTAAAAAATGTATGTCTACCATACTAAGTGAAGTAAGTCAGACAGAGAAAGACAAGTATCACATGATATCACTTATACGTGGAATCTAAAATATGATACAAATGAACTTGTTTACAAAACAGAAACAGACTCACAGACACCGGAAACAAATTTACAGTTACTAAAAGGGAAGGAGGAGAAGGGAAAAATTAGGAGTTTGGGATTAGCAGATACAAACTACTACATGTAAAAGAGAAAAACAACAAGGTCCTACTGTACAGCACAGGAAACTATAGTCAATATCTTCTAATAATCTATGAGGGAAAAAAATCTGAAAAATTCTTTCAGAATGTATGAATGTACACATGTATACTCACGCACACACATATATATGTTTGTATTATAACTGAATCACTTTGCTATACACCTGAAACTAACATACATTGTAAACCAACTATATTTCAATTTAAAAAATCCATGTATAAAAAAGTCTAAATGCAATTTTTTAAATACAAGATTAAAATTCTAAATGCCAAGAAGCATTGAGTCATCGAACTATCCAACCAGCAGAAATTTTTCTCTCTTAATGGTAAAAAAAAAAAAAAAATCACGATACGACCTAGAATCAATGGATGTTAGACTGAGTTAAAACACAGGACATAGTCACAGTTTGCAAATTCCAATATTTTCATATCTAAATAAACATATAAGTTATACAAATATACATGTTGTCCAAGGACATAACTTTTTTTTGTATTTCTGGAGTGATAATGCCTTTACCACTAAATGCAAAATTGGAATTGCAAGTGCTACATATTTTTATTCTATGCAAGGAATTTTAATTTCTGCTTTAAAGAATAATAGCCAAAACATTACAAAAAGTTAATGAGAACAGGTACACCGAAGGGAAGGGAAAGAAATTCTAAGGAAAATGATTATTTTAAAGTAGAAACTTGAGAAGTTCCTGCTGTGGCACAGTGGGTTAAGAACCCAACTGCAGTAGCTCAGGTCGCTGTGGAGGCATAGGTTAGATCCCTGGCCCGGTGCATTGGGGTAAAGAATCCAGGGTTGCCACAGCTGTGGTATAGGGCACAGCTGCAGTTCAGATTCAATGCCTGGGTTGGGGGCAGCCATTTAAAAAAAAAATTAAAGTAGAGGTTTTAACAAGTCATACTCTCTTATAACAATGTAATAAAATTAAAAGTGAATAATAAAAGGATGACCAAAATCATCTTAGCAAATTGGAAATCTAAAAATACTCTTTTAAACCTTAAATAAGCCCCAAAGATGAAGTAAAGAGAAATTAAGTACCATTTAAATAATAAAAGGTATAAGATACAGTAAGATCTTTGCAAAGGAAAATGCATGGTCTTAAATTATTTGTTTTTATAGAAAAAAGGCTAAAATTAAAGAATTAAGTGTTCCCCTCAAAAAAATGGGGAAAATAACAAAATAAACCTAAAGAAACTGGGAAGCAACAATCAATGACAAGTAATAAAATAGAAAGCCAAAAGATGAAAGGATAAACATACATAATGTTTTAAAAAGACCTGGAAAGTTATTTTTTTTAAAAAGGCTCAAAAGCCAGATAAAATAGTGATAAAGGTGAAACAGTATGCATTCTAAGCATAGACACAAAAAAGATTAAAAATTATAAGAATACTATATGTAATTTCATAGAAAAAAATTTGAAAATCTAAAGCAAATGGCTGATTTCCTAACTGAATATAGATCACCAAAACTGACCTAAGAAATGAAAACTTAAATATGATAATTACCACAGAGAGCTATCATTTCGAAAAAGTTAACAGGGCAGTATGATTTTATCGCATCTTTCAGCAATTAGAGTTGCAAACATATTTGAATTATTCCAAACTATAGCAAAAGATGGAAAGCTCTTGAATTTATCTCCCAAGCATAACTATATATCAAAATCTATTAAAAATGGTAACACACACACACAAACTATAGATCAATTTCACTGTGAGTATAGATAAAATTCTAAAGATAATACTAGCAAAAATAGAAACAATGTGCCAAAGGAGTAGTTAATACAACTAAGGGCAGTTGATTCAAGAAATGAAAAGTGGTTTAATGGCAGGAAATCTATCACATAATTCCTTACATCCACACATTTAAGAAAAAAAGATCATTGAAAATATTAAAAAATGCAAAAATGTTATTTGATATGATTCAACAGCCATCTCAGTTATAAAAACTCTAAGAATTAATAGCAATAGAAGAAAACAACCTACAACAGAATATTTATTAAAAATCAAGAGTATATATTATCCTAAATGGGAAAACACTGCAAGTATCTTAATTAAAGTTAGGAAAGCAGAAGTGCTCAGTATCTTCATCATTATTTAATTCTGTTTGGGGAATTCTTTTTTTTTTTTTTTTTTGCCTTTTGTCATTTTTAGGGCCGCACCTGCGGCATGTGGAGGTTCCCAGGCTAGGGGTCCAATCGGAGCTGTAGCCGCCGGCCTACGCCACAGCCACAGCAACGCAGGATCCGAGCCGCGTCTGCGGCCTACACCACAGCTCACGGCAACGCCGGATCGCCAACCCACTGAGCAAGGCCAGGGATCGAACCCGCAACCTCATGGTTCCTAGTCGGAGTCGTTAACCACTGAGCCACGACGGGAACTCCTGTTTGGGGAATTCTTGAAGAAAATAAAACATCTGGCATAGAAATTAGAAAATAAGATGTAAAACTATGTATTTTCTGTTGGTTATATGAACGCATGACCAGGAAGTATATGGAGAAATACAAGTTAAAAAAAAAAAACTTTTAGAATTAAAAAAATTGGCAAGATAGCTAGAGGTAAGATAAATATCTAAATAGCAACATCTTTTCTCCACTTAGACACCTAGAAATGATAAATATTATATCTACAGTAGCAACAATAAAATACTTAGAATAAATTTTCCAAGAAAGAACAGGACCTGTTTGAAGAGGGCCATAACACTATTGAAAGCTGTCAAATAAGGTCTGGCTGGTGGAAAGACATACAAGGTTCTTGACTGAGAAGACTCAGTCTCATAAAAAATGTCAATTATATAAACGTAATGCTATTACAATTAAAATTTCAGCAGGGTTTTGTTTTGGTGAGGTAGGAAAAGAATTAGGTAATTTTATCTTAACATATTTTTGAATGACTATGTAAAAAAAGTTAAACTTGTTTATAGCATAAAACAACTGAAAGGCTAGATACAGAAAAAAGGTATTTGCATTACAGTTGATCTACAAAGAGGTATATTTGTAATATACAGAGAGATCTCACAATTTGATTTTTAAAAAGGTACAGTCTAATAAATGTGTGAGGATATGAATAAGAAATTTTTCAATGAACATATTATTTAAACTCATCCAAACTGTCAATCAACAAACTCACTAATAGTCAGGAAAATGCAAATTAAAGTAACAATAACATTTTACTTTACATCTATCAGAACAGTAAAAACTAAGGAGAATTATAACACTTATTGCTGGTAGGGACATGGGGAAAAGATACTTCCAAATATTGCTAGGTATAAATGTAATGTGTTACATACAGTCCTTTAGGAGGGTAACATGGTAACTTACATGGAAATTTAAAACACAGATTCCTTGACTCTAAAAATCCACCTTCTTGGAATCTATCCCATTGAGATAAAAACACCATTAGTAAGTGAGGACAAATGTATAACGATGTTTAGTAAAGCATTATTCATAGTAGAAGAAATAGAAACAAAGTTGTTAAATAAATTCTGGCCCATTCACAACATGGAATATTAAGTAGCCATTAAAAAGAATAACTAGTAACTACTGTATATCAATTAATTTGGATTTCTATGAAATACTGCTTTATTTTTATAAATGTATATATAGGTCTGTATAAAATTGTATGAAAACAGAGGAGAAAATGAAAGGATACTTAACCACTTAACATAGTTCACTAAGGAGGAAGAAGAGAAATGGGATGGGACCCAGGAAAAAGAGAAAGAGAAAAAGGGGGATTTTACTTTAAGAATGTATAACATGATCAAATTGTACATTTATGTAAAATTACAAATTTACAGGTGTGTAGACAATTTTTTTTGAATAGGAAAATCTAAATGTCACCTATTGGATTGTGATTGAAAAAACATGTAAGTGAATTAAGACCCAGGGGAAGGACAACACCATAAAGCACTGTGATTTAGTCACTATGGTAACTTGCAAAGTATTTTTGCAGAGCTGTTCTCACAGCTCCCACATGTACAATCAAAACAAATATGCTAAACATTAAAATTTAAAGAGAATTGGTCATTTTATGTGCTGTATTAACACATTTAATAGTGTCATTGTACATAATGTGAAATTTATGTTAAATCCATATAATATTATATAGTCAAGGCCATCTAATTTTGTTTACTTTGATGACTGTGGTTTCTAAAGGACTAAGAGCATAAAGAAAAAATTTTGATGGTACAGTACCAGATGATGAGAGAGGCTACACGCAAATACGAGGAGTCCTTTTCAAATCTATAGATACAGATATGCATACATACCTATTTAAATATGTTATACGCTACACTACATTTGTATATGCTATCAGATTTGAAAAATCACTTCATTTATTTTAGTTAATTTCTATAGTTATACTAAAATAATTAACTATATTACCCCCTTTAGAAGGTAATATGTAGATAAATAATGCAGAGTGTTTTCCCCCTATGAATTTTGTCTTTTTTCTCCTTATAATTTTAGTGTAAAAAACTCACCGTGATTTTGTTAAAAAGGATAAAACCCTAAAAAAATCTAAAAATGATGGAAGATGGAATTTGGGAGAAATTATGATTTCTCTATCACACTTGGTGAATTAACAATTTTCACAAATATGAAATCCCAAAGCAATTGTGCAATAAGATCTCACAAAGTAGTAGGTCTTTTGTTAAATATAGAAATAACTGATACTATTTTAGAGTGTGTAGAAGATTATCTCTCACCAGAGATCTGAAGTCTATCCAACTAGATCTGAAAGTACCAGTCTCATTCTTCAAATTTTACCTCCTCCTTTGAGAAGCCTGCCCAGACTCCCTCCAACAACACAGGATATTTTACTGCTCATCCTCCCTTAGAAGCCCTATAATAGGTGGTTTGCAAATTCTTTCCCCTGCTTGGCCATGAGCTCCTTGAGGGCAGAAACCAAGGCCTGGATCTTTCTGGATCTTCACTATTAACTGTACACATACCTACCAATAATCCATTTAGGTATTGCTTATTTCCCATTTCTGTGCTGTCATTTATGTTATCTCATTCTTTAATATTCTCACCTTTCTCAGTAATTTCTTTTCTGAAAAACTGACTGTATTTTCCTCTGATGATTTCTTATCTCTACAGACCATTTATGCCCAGCATAGAGATTTATCTCCTTCCTGTGTCCATGCACTGCTTCAAATTGCTCTCTAATTACTCCATATGTGCATACTTTGTAGCCAAAGCTAGATCCTAGTCAGAAACCATGAGGACTATTTTTTAAATTTTCAAATATCCTCATACCAAGCATAAGTAATTTAATCATCAGTTCTGGTTAAACTAAGGAAACATCTTTTTTCTCTCCCTGAGTCTCGTACTCTCAAATATGTTATTAAATTTATAATTTGGGGGATTTGTATTTAATGGATAGACTCAGGAGCATGCACACACACACACACAAACACAATGACCTTAAAATGCTTCTGGAATCACACAATGGCCAGAGCAGATTCTGGGAAAATGATGAAATGAGCCTTTATTCATTTCCCTACAAGAAGCTTTAAGTTCCTTCCTCCTAGTAGAGACAGCCCTTGATTCTTATTGCCACATATGTACCTGTGAAATTAACATCCCCAAATGCCTGCAAGTATCTCTCTGTCCAAAGTTCCTTTAGAAACATAATTAGACTGTTGGAAATATAAATAATACATGGGGTTGAAGAAAATAATAAGTTGGGTGAGACAGGAATAGAGAACAAATAATGCAAGGCATAATTCTTGTCTGGTCTTCCACAGAAACACTCTGAAGGTTAGTGCAAATTGTCCAGGAATAGTTCAGCAAGAGAGTTACTTACTTGAGAAGCAACTGACAGAAATATAAGAAATACATGAGTGTTCATTATCAGTTTGAAAAATAATAAAATTGCCAAAAAAAAAACCTAGAGAACAAAGAGGGGATAAAGGTATTTTGAAGTTTGGTGGAGTGCATTTATACAGACATTTTGCCCTTGTGACTCTTTACCAAAAAATCTTATCCATTCTTAAAGCTAATCATGATTTGATTACAAAGACAGTTAAACTCTAAGCCAATCTAGACCTTTTCATCTGAAAAAATTAGAATCCATTATTAAAATAAATGCACAGCACACATGAATGAAGAGAAGACCTGAATGGCTATTGGAGTGATATTTCCCATAAACATATGGCATTGACATCAAGAACTCACAATCACTTGGGCCAAGACCTAAAACCAGCTGTAATGTGAATCTGCTAAAGAAGTAGAGAAAATTCCTGTGTTGCATTAAACTTCAGTTTCTTTCCAGAGCTATTATTTTAACAGATACTCATTATATGTGCACTTCACTTAGCTATCATTTTTTTTCTCTGCAAGGTTAGTTCAAAGTGTAGGACCAAAACCTTACAGAAAGGAGTGGCATAAAGAGAAAGATCTGCATATCTAATTATCCCACGTGAAGATCACTTTTCCATACATTGACATTCCAGTGAATCAGTATCCTGGCTGACGTGTCTGAGATGGATAGAAATATCTAAGCCGCAACATTAAAAATACAGATGCCCTAAAAGTGTCTAATTTCATACAAATAGTAATGGAGATTAATCGTTTTAATATTATCTATTTGAGGACAGACTGGTAGAAAAGGTAGGAGCTGACAATTTTTTAAATATATTTTCAAATTCACTTAAAGGGACTGGGTGACTTTCGCTTATAATAGTGAGCTGGCTATATTCACATAGAAGAACCACTATACCTAATAAAGTACATAAAAGTTTAAAAATAAAAAAGCTTTGTGGCCAAAGTAAATGTTTCCCACTTGGGAGGAGAAAGAAGTCATGGATTATGTGGATCAGTGGCCCAAAGAGTCCAAACTAACAAAGTAACAGCCACGCTTCCACTTGTCTGTGGTGGGAAACCTTGAGGCCTTTAGTGAAACCGAATAGAGGTTGGTAGCCATTTTCTATTCTGACTTTTCCCATATATAATTCAACCTTTCTCACTCAATTAAGAATGTTAATATTTGTCACATTTTGAAGCTATTTTAATAATCAAATCATGTGACCATTTTCCCAGGCATTTTACCCTCTTGGGGAGACAAGAGCATACAGGAAACAACTCTGGAGTCAGACTGACCTGAGGTCACATGAGGGTTCCACCATTCAAAGCTATGTGGGCCTGAGCAAGTCACTTAACCTCAGTTAAGCATCAGTTTCATTATTAGAGAAATGGATATCATAAACTTTCCACTTGGACTGTTGCAAAATACCCAACCCAGTGTCTACCACATAAGGCATTCAATAAATAGTAGAGGACCAAATTATTTTTCTACAGTGGTATGTACTGGAGAATTAGAGACCCTTTGACCTGAATACTTTTGTAAGTTGTCTCTTTCCCACTTGTGATGCCATGTCAAACACCATCACTGAACAGAAGGTAGCTAGAGAGGAGCGTTTTGTCTGGTTGATTCCAGCTGCCCTACTGCCTCGTCTTTCTTCCACCCAAATACACTCTATCCTTTCTGCCCTGTCTCTGCTCAAAAGGCGTCTTATCAATGAAGCCTTCTTTGACCACCTAATAAAAATGCAAACACACCCTAGACTCCCGTGTCCTCCTCATTCTGCTTTTTATTTCTATGTAGTACTTAGAATCATCTAACAGTTTTTCTATTTCCTTGTTTATTTGTAGACTCTCACTAGAAAGCAAGCTCCCTGAGGGCAGGGCTTTGTCTCATTTACAGCTCTATTTCCTAGAATGCTTGCCTGGAACACAAGAGATCCTCGATAAATAATTACTGAATAAACACTTTTCTGAGAAGAAGAAGCTGCCTTCTGCCAGGTAATGACCTGGAAATACCAGAAGACTGGCATCTCTTCCAAATCTCCTCTGGGATCTCCTTCAAGGAGAGACTCTCTGCTCACTTTCAGGCTGAAAATGACAATGCAGAGTTTGGGGAACGCTTGTCCCTCTGACCTGTCTATAGCACATTGTCATTTTTCCTTCTTTTACTTGTCTAAGTGTCAGCTCTTTTCATTTCAAGCTTTAGGAAAGCATCACGTCTATACAATTTTCTACCACCAATAATTTTTAGGTGCTTAATAAATGCTGAGAGGTTATGGTTTTTGCTCTGTGGAAAACCTGCAACCCTAAAAATATGTGACCTGTATTTATAAAACTCACAAATTGTATACTACTTAAAACTGACTTCATTGGATTACAATTAAGATAATATTGACCTTCTAAATGTTGAGTGCATCTGGTTTTAACTTCAAACAATCAACTCTAGGTCAGTCATTTCTTCAAGTCAATGTCTAGATTTTAATGGATAATTGAAGATTTAAAATCACATACTCATAAGCTAATTAATTGTGATTGACACAGTCCCTGTTGCTAAAGTCTGGATCAATGGCAAATTTACTCATGTTACAAAATTTGTTCATGCAGTGATTTTCTGAAGTGCTATTCTTTAACCATCCCCTCCCCCAACCCCAAATAAAACCAAACCATTCAGCTTACCCCCATATCTTCCTTCTGGCTCAGAAAACAAGCAGTAAATATTTAATAGACTTTTAAATGTCTAATTCATTAAAAAGTAAGCTATATTAAACTGTAGGGCTCAATGCCTAAAGCCCTCATGGATCAACTCTATACTGAAATCTAAATATGAGCAGTAGTACCCTCTCCTTTGCAGCTTTTCAAGAAATGGACACTAATATCCCAGAACAAAAGTAAAACATAAACCCTACATTGCATTTTATTAAATATTAGAATCATAACCACAATCATGGCAATAGAACGTTATTGATAGTGTGACTTTTCATAAGCTATAGCAATCATTTCTAATGAGAAATGTGATATTGAATAGTTATAAAATATACTTTCAATTTCATTTTCAATCTATGTTCATTAGCAGTAGTGAAGGCTAAATCTGATTTAGGTAGAAATGTATTTCAATATGCAGGATGAATGAATCAATTTATACTGCAGGTGAAATTCCATGAGATAAACAAATATTTAAGTAAGTAAAAAGCTACAGCTACCACTTTCTGGGTAGGAATACCTGAAATTTCATGCTTTTGAGTGCTTTAATTCTTTTTTTATTTACAAAAAAGTCACACACCCAAAACGCTATTTTAAAATCAAAGGAATCTGTTCTGAATCTCATTTTACTATTTAATAGAGCAGCTGAAAAATGACTTAAAGATGTGGCCATATGGTGTGAAAATCCAGAATCAAGGAAAGAATGAGATACTGTAAACATGTAAAAAGCAATAAAAGGAGGCAACTCTGAGCTCAGTTAATGAAAAGCTGATGATGGAGACTGTCTTTTATTGATGACATTTGAGGACACTGACTCACTGGTGTTTCCCAAAACATGAATCCTACATTTCAAGTGTTTGAGAGATTCAGCTAAGTCTCTTTCCCTCAGCCTGTGATTATTTGCACAGAAAGACTTCATAGAATAAATTACTTAACCTTCCAGCACAGCTCAATTAACTGAATGAAACAGGGAGAGAAAAGTCCCAATCTGGTAGCCACAGAACAGAACCTGGCATCAGTTGTATTTAAAGAGTGTTGAGAGGATCAGAGGGGCATTTAAAAGACAGTCTGAATTTAAAAGTAATAACAGGAAGAGGCGAGAGGCATTCAAAGGACCACTTTGCCTTCTGCTGACGTTTCCATGGGAAGTTAGTCAGGAGTTGGCATCCTGGAGTCACTTTATTGTATATCTTTATGAAGAATTTTGGTATCTCCATCTTTTTCCCCAGCCTCACACATAAGCTGAGCCAACTTTCTGTTCCCCAGAAGTTGCACAGGGTTCCTTCCCTTAATGTACTTCCTCAGTGTAACACCTTCATGCAACAAACCTCATCTGTTGATGAATGATTAAGAGCTGATTAGTTCTGACCCACCACCAGTGCTCTGAATTCCATTATTTATACATTAATTTATTCAACAAAGATTTTCTCATGCTAGGCACTGGTGTTATCAAGGTGAATGAAACAGTCTCTGTTCTCAAAGAGCTCACAGTCTAGCAAGGAAAATACACTTGCCAACAAAATTTACAATAGAGGAGTTAAATACGCCAGCCAAGGTACATCCAGTTTTCAGAGGGGTCCTCCAAATTGGGGAAACTCCATAGGTTCTGCGGAGTTAGGGTTTACCCAAATCCACAGAGCAATATTAGATTTAATTTCTTAGGAAACATGTGGATGCTTTGAAGTCACCTGAGACATTCCCCTTGCCTTCTTGAGAGTAAAGTGTGATCCTCCCTCTCCAGCCCTCCCTCTTAATTCCTGCACGTGGGTGGGTGGGTCAGAGATCAGAAGGGGACTGACTGCTATGAGGCTGACTTGGAGACAAAGAACTTAGACTCTGCCCTTGGCTCTCCCAAACCACTTGGTGACAAGACAACAGTAAAGGAGGAAAAATGCTAACAATCATAGGGTTTGCTTACACATTAACAACCGACTATTGCTCTCAACCATACATAATCCCACAGTCAAGTAAGTCAGTAGCTGTGGAAGTTGTGAAAACCACAACTTAAAGACCCACATTGCAGCAGTGGCGTTTCTTTGAAAAGAGACAACATCCTCATCAGTAGCAAGTGCTGAAAACACAAAGAATGACTGAAAGACAGGAGGGGTGGGCACATGAGAAAGCAAAGAGATGGTTTTGAGTACTGAGAGAATATCCTGACACACCAACCTGACCCCCTCCCTGCAAAATCACTAGGTCACCTTTTAGCACAAGGCTCCCTACTGCCTGAGGAATTTGGCCTCATTCCAGTGGCAGTGCCCTCATATGTTGCATTGAAAATAAAACAAAGGATGCCATTCATCATATTTTTCAACAACTGGTTTCTTTTCTTAGCTTGGAAGAAAAACTTGGCAATCACAAAGCTCAGTTTTTTATTTTTATGTATTTTTTTCTTAGTGTCAAAATAAACTAAAAAAGAAAGAAAAATGCCCAATGGTAAGAAAAGAAAAATACACAAAACCCTTCAGAGCTCAGTGGGCCACACACTGCCATTCGGCTGACACCAAAGCGTGGAATGCAACACTCTAACATTCTCCCAACCCAAAAGACTGCTGCCTTCTGCTTCTGTAAGTTGTGGCTACTTAGAGAAATTCACATAGGCTCCCAGTGTTAACTATGCTGCATATTTACTTTAATCAAAGTGACATTTCCCAGATGGTGTCATCCAGAAAACCTCCTCTAAAATGAGGAGGATAAGAACACTCAGTTGTACATTCCAGGGAAAATTGGATACAGGTGTCCCCCCCATTTTAAGATGCCTCAGTTTACAAAAATATAAAGCAATGAAACAGATATACTTATGGCATGAGGCTAGCACCCCCTACCCCTTGGAAATGGATGCCTGGTACCTAGAATGGATGGGTACTACGCAGCCATATGGAGGTACAAATGAAAAAATTACAACATCTTTTCATTACCAGCGGCACCACCCTAACACTCTTGGGTGTTAACTCTGAGCCTAATGCCCTGTGGTTCCCAGACCCCCTCCATCCTGGGTAGGGGAGAGGAAAATGTGAGAGAGAAAATGTTTGGAGCAAGAAGTTGCTCCAAGCTACCTTTGAAAATTACACCTGCAGGCTCTAATTCACTGAGCATATATGCTGAGCTCCTGTGCTGTAAATAAAGCATACAGCTCCCTCCATGGAGGGTGAAACATAATGGTGGCATTTCCTTTAGTAATCAAATAATTGTGATGTGGGCTTTGAAGGACAGGACAAGCATTATGGAAACTATAACCTAACCTAGTGGTCTTAGAAGATATTTCCAAGGAAACAACTCATTGCTCCACAATCTAGAGAGCAATGGGTAAAAAGCATGAACTTTAGAAAAGACAGACCTAAATGGAAACCTGGTCTTGCAACTCACCAGCTGCAGGACCTCAAGGAAGTTAATTAACCTCTCTGAGCCTTGGTTTCTTGTTTTCCCCCCACAACTGTGCATTTCTGGTGCTGGGCACCAGCAGACATCTTCATCTGTGACAACCATCTGGCCCTGCTTTGTGTGTCACAACACGGGTGAGCCATCACAGCGGGAGAGGAGTATTCCTGGAAGCCATTCCCCCACTGGAAGAGTTGGCAGTAACTGAACTATGCATGGAAGTGACTATGAACCACATAAATATATTGCACTAAATCCTAATTATCCCCAACTCAATGTAGCCTTTAAGTAGATCCAAAAATGCTCCTGGCCACTCCCAGAACCAGCTACATAATTTGTGGGGCCCAGGGCAAATGAAAATGTATTCAGAATTTCAGTGACAGCAGAGCACTGAACGAGCATAGTACCTTGTGCTATTGTACAAATTTCTAGCCCACAAGGCCTACCCTGGTCACTCCAATGCCATCTGTCATGAGGTAAAGTTTAATCAGGAAGTATATTTGGGAAGACAGCAGTTTCAACAAATTGTGGGTAAAATGTCTATGTTTGGAAGGTTTACAAAATCATACAACCCTATGAGCTTATTACTAGGGCCCAGCCTCAGAAGGGCTTCATGCAAGTGAGGGCACTTGCAGCTTAAGTCTCCTTAGTGTCATGGTAAATCTGCTCTGCTAAAGTATAGTAGGTGCTCAGTAAATAGGTATAAATGAAGCATTATCCTCAGAGACTTTACAGCCTAGCCAGCAAGACAAACAAGAGATCAATAACACCCTGTTACAACTCAATGTATCAAGTCCAAAAAATATATCTACATGAAAGGTGAGGATGTGAATTCAAAGCTGAACAAATAACCCAAGTGACTCTCTATGGTCAACCAACCAGGAACTCTGGGTATTGGCTGCACAATCTAAATTCACCCTGGTCCTAGCTGCAGTTTTGGCACCACCTGGTGGCAATTTTCCTCCCTGACTTAAACACTGATGGGGACCATTCTGGGTCCTTTGGTCATCTTGACCCTTTCAGGACAGTGGGAGTGACTCCAGGAAGCTCCTAATTAATTGAAGCACATCTCGTGGCTCAGTCCACATAAGTTCACCTGGGAGAAACCTGGGAATGTGGGGATTCTTCTTCCACTTGTTTTATCGGTGAGGCTGAGTTGGGCTCAGCAGCACTTAATCAGCCCTGCAGTGGAGGCACCGACAGTCCAGGGGGGAAGCTATGAAACTAGACACCAATGAATCTTCCAGGTACAGGAAGGAATAAGTGGGAAAGAATTCAGTCTATGGTGATTGTGTAAAAGACAGGTCTGAAAGAAACTTTAAATGAGAAAAGAGTACAGAAGTGTTGGGGAGCAATCTAAGGTCTGGAAGAAGTTTCAGGATTCTGAGGTGGGCCATCCTATGAAACTGCTATGGAAGGGGACATTCAACCAAGTGGATGCACAGTTTATAACCAGATCACAAGAAACTAGAGGCAGAGTTAACCAGGCCTAGGAGGAGAGGCCTGAAGTCCTGATGTTGTAGGTCCAAGGGCACTATTCAGGATTAGAAGAGTGGAATAAACCTACAGAATATGGGATATGGTGAGAGGAGGCTCCTGGTTGACCTAGTGGGCTAAAAAGAACATGTGGAATTTTATTTCTTCACAGTCACTACTAAAAGGGTTGTAAAAATTGCATAAAAGTACTTGACACTTAGTTGGCATTCCATGAAAGATAGCCACAATTACTGATGCTAGAAGAGTTTACTGAGGAGTTTCCACTGTGGCACAGTGGGTTATGGATCCAGCACTGTCTCTGTGGTAGCACAGGTTCGATTCCCAGTCTGACACAGTGGGTTAAGAATCCAGTGTTCCCACATCTGTGGCGCCGGTCTCAGCTGTGGCTTAGATTCAACTCCTGGCCGGGGAGCTTCCATATGCCACAGACGCGACCATTAAAAAAAAAAGGGAGAGAGAGAAAGTTTACTGAAGACTTCTTTTCTGCATCTTGCTATTTCATCTTCCTTTTATCTTTGTGAAGTAGTGGAGTGGATATCATGAAGGAAGATGAACTGCTAAACATAATTTTAGAGTAGACAGAGTAATACTCATGAGTTAACCAAAAATTCTTTACACTTACTAGAAACAAAATAGCTTTATACCAATGGGTCATTGCTAGGCTACATCAATAATAATGACTACTTTTTCCAAAGCAGTTGGTCTTCCTGAAGACAGAGGTACCTAAGAAGTTAGGAAACAGTGACTCGCTACAGATGGGGTTTCCCAAGAAAAAGTTAATAGTGTGGTACATAGAAGGTTTGGCAAAGAGGTTTGGCTGGGAGCCAACCACCAAGTAAAAATATCATCTGCCTGGCAGGTGAAGATGCCTACAAAAGGAAAGACGTGTAACTCAAAAGACTGAATAGACTTAATTTTTTAAATTATGTTTGTCAGGAGTTCCCGTTGTGGCTCAGTGGTTAACATACCCGATTAGGATCCGCAAGGATGCAGGTTTGATCCTTGGCCTTGCTCAGTGGGTTGGGGATCCAGTGTTGCCATGAGCTGTAGTGTAGGTCTCAGACGCAGCTCAGATCCTGCATTGCTGTGGCTGTGGCACAGGCAGGCAGCTATAGTTCCAATTTGACCCCTAGCCTGGGAACTTCCATATGCCACGGGTATGGCCCTAAAAAGAATAAAACCAAAAACAAAAAATAAAAAAATAAAATAAAATTATATTTGTCTACATTTTGAACGGTAAAATAAGCTGTTACATGAAAAACATTTACTGAAAAACTCCATCCAGTGGTTTACCATAATATTTCCTATCCTTACCCCAATTCAATTCTCAGACTCCCTATTAGCTGAAAATTGAATAGCAAGACTGTCAAAAGGAACATAGAATGTGACAATAAGAAAACAATGAGATTCAGAGAATACAATGTAAATGAGAAGGAAAGGTAAGTAGTCATCAAGCTGTTTTCATTAGGAACTACAGATCCACACTGAATATTTTCTACTTATTTTTCCTTTCTTCCATTTGGTCTGGGTTTCTGTTTGTTTGTCTTGTAAGTTTTTTAGGGCTGTACCAGTGGCATATGGATGTTTCCAGGCTAGGGGTCAAATATGACTTGCAGCTGCCGGCTTAAGCCACAGCCACAACAATGCCAGATCTGAGCTAAGTCTGCAACCTACACCACAGCTCATAACAACACCCAATCCGTAGCCCACTGAGCAGGGCCAGGGATTGAAGCCATGTCCTCATGGATACTAGTTGGGTTCGTTACTGCTGCACCACCACAGGAACTCCCTGTTTGGTCTGTTGATAGGTTTATTTCTGCCAGGATCCAGTCAGGAAGACAGAAATCACAATATTTCAAAAGAAATAACGTGAAAATTTGGTCACCAGTTGTCAGAGAATCACAAGAACAAGGAGAGAACATGGTACTCAGAGATATAAATAACTGCAGGAAGCAATACACCTCAGGGCTGGAGAAAGAAAGGGAGGAGGCAGGTTCTCAAAGCCTAGAAGCTTAGAGGAGAGGCCTCACAGAGCTGGGGCTCAGCTGCTGCTGGTGCTTCTGAGACACACACTGAAGCCAGTTCTGAAAGTGTCAGAAATTAGTTGGAGCCTCAAACCAAGGACCATTGTCAGGTCAAGAGCCATTGCTGCAGTGTGGCTGCCAGAAACAGGAAGGAACAGGAAAGCGCGAGCCCCCTCCTACTTCAGCCCTGCAGCCTCCCTGTCCAGCTCCCCACGTGAGCAGAGCCTAATAGGGAACCAGCTGGCAAAGAAGAGAGGTGGTTTGAAGAGTCCCAGTGACACAAAGCAGTGTAGGGAAAGGTCGGTGTGGGGCTGAAAGACAATAGCTTGCCCATGCACACACTGCACATTTAGAAAGAGAAAGTCATCCCATGTTTAGATCTCTGACTCTCACCTTAATTCACAAGAAACTAATTTGGCTTGAAATAATGCAAACAGGGCAAAAGAAGTGGTAGCATCATCCACTGTCTGGCTGAGTTCAACCAGAGCCACTCACCAGGGCCTTTCCTGGCATCTCAGAGGAGCATTCTAAGAGACTGCTGTGAGTGTCCTAATTGTTCTTACCTTTGAAAAATGGGCTCCTTCGAAGCCATGTGCTGGCCTCCTTAAAACAATAAGCTTTTCTAACCCCCGAGCGCGACATACTCCGGGAGCATGGTCTGGATGCTTATCAAACAACTTCCCGGGCCATTCTCTGAAGTTTCTGCGCTCGTACAAACAACAGAGTCAAATACACGCCTTTTAAAAGCAAGGCAGTGGAGCACGTACCCTGTCAGTGAGATCCTCATATCCCCACAGAGTAAACAGTAACATGAGAATATTTATACTAAACAAAACTGTATATCAAGCCTGCTTTGGCTCAGCCAGAGGGAATGATAAATTCCTTGCAGATCTCTCATAGAGTGGTCCTTTGTGGACCACGGACGCCACTTCCAAGACAGTACAAACCAATTACAGAGCAAGGCTTTTCATTATGTTGAGGAATGAAAATATCACCCCCCATTTTGTTTTATTTTACAGTTCCATTTTACTTAGCCCACCCTTCCCCCTTATGTTAAAGATATTTTAATTTATTGCGGAGTCAAGCCCAAATCAAGGCTGGAGACAAAGGACAGCCCCCCCTCATACCACCACCACCACCAAAAGTCCTTCTCACCTTCATAACCTAGCTTTTTGCTTTCATTGTCCCTCTCCTAAAAAACTAAAAGTTGAAGTTTAAAGTGGGGTAGAGCAAAAAAACACTAAAGAGTTAATAAAATGTAAACCGTATTTGTCCACATTGATTTTGTCCCATTTATAACTGGCACAAGTCATGGGCAAAGTCATCTGGCAGGAGATGGAGGTTAAACGAGCTATGAAGCCACATTCCACACAATGTCCACTTTGAGGTCCAATGGAAAAAATACTGCAGAAACATTTGCACAAAGTATTGGTCTGTTTCTAGGAGAGCAATAAGAGAAAAGGGTAATATGAATCAGGGTATTAGTTGGTTCGTTTGGTAAGATTTTCTCAACCCAATCTGATAATCCCTCTTATTGTTACAGATCCATTCAGGCTACTTCTGCCAGCTCATGCACAGAAAGAACTGATACTACATATCCATCCATAGGACAAGCCTGCAGTAGCTTACAGCTGTTTCAGATTTTCTGAAGAACCATGGTAGAGCAAGGAAGAAAGGGAAGAAAGATAATAGAAAGAACAGGGGAATTCAAATACAAATAAGAGGTAAGGAGTGAGATTCTGCTGGTTTTAAAAATTATTTATAACAAAGGCAGTTAAATTATTATTTTAAATAGGCAGTTGGATCAAAGGCCAACTCTATTTTAAACCATTAACTAAGCCTCATATGTAGTGCCAGAGTCCATCATAATAAACTAAAAAAGGAAAAACAGCTCTTATAAGTTTGCATAACTTAATGGATATTAGAATTTGACAAAATTTTATTTAGAAAGTGTGGGCTTAGTGAAATTGTCTTCTTCAGCTATTTGTTTTTGTTTATCTTTTAGGAAATTAATATATAATTTTTAATAGTTAACTGTGGTAAAACATACATAACAAAATTTACCATTTTAGCCATTTTTAACTAAGTAGTTCAGTGGCATGAAGTAGTCACATTACTGTGCAACAATCACCACCACCTACCTTCAGAATTTTTTTTTCATCTTCAAAAACAAACTCTATATCCATTAAATACATGTTTGGTTGTTAACAGGCTTTGCTCAGAACAGACAGTCTGGAATACAGTGATATGAATCTGGAGAGATCAATAGAGGTAAGTGTCAAATAAATCAACTCCTGCCATAACCCTATATAATTCAGTGACATCTGTGCTTCTATACTCTCATCTGTTTAATACTGATGATGAAAACTGAAGCAAAGTTCTAAAAGAGATCTGCAAAGAGTATTAATAAAATATTTCATTTTTATATTACAGTTTACATAGTACTTCTATTTACTTCCCCAGAACACAGTCTGGATGGAGACTCTTTTTCCTACTTTACAGGCAGTGAAACTATGGCTATATACAAAGTAAGAGCAGGGTCCAGAACCCAAGCCAGACTCCGCTATTCAATGCTTGTCCTACTAGGCCACATGGCTTCTGCCAAAGCAAGAGAAAAACAAGGCGTGATTGCTTCTCAGACCTCCCAGACCCACTAGGTCTAACTGGACAGTGCTGGTCTCTTCACCACAGCAGCTAAACCCCGTCATTTCTTTTTTTTTTCCAGATCTGAATTCTGTTTTTTATTTATTAGCTTTGAGACCTTGAGAGTATTTATTTATGGCTTTTATTTTTTCCATTATAGTTGGTTTATAGTGTTGTCCATTTCTACTATACAGCAAAGTGACTCAGCCAGATACATACATATATATATATATATATATATATATATATATATATATATATATATATATTCTTTTTCTCACATTATCCTCCGTCATGTTCCATCACAAGTGACTAGATACAGTTCCCTGTGCTATACAGCAGGATCTCATTGCTTATCCATTCCAAGCACAATAGTTTGGATTTATTAACACCAGACTCCCAGTACATCCCACTCCCTCCCCCTCGGCAACCACAAGTCTGTTCTCCAAGTCCATGAGTCTGTTTTCTTTCTGTAGATAGGTTCGTTTGTGCTGCATATTAGATTCCAGATATAAGCAATATCATATGGTATTTGCCTTTTTCTTTCTGACTTACTTCACTTAGTATGAGAGTCTCTAGTTCCATCCATGTTGCTGTAAATGGCATTATTTTGTTCTTTTTTATGGCTGAGTAGTATTCCATTGTGTATATATACCACATCTTCTTAATCCATTCATCTGTCCAGGGACATTTAGGTTGTTTCCATGTCTTAGCTATTGCAAATAGTGATGCAATGAACATACATGTATATTTTTCAAGGAAAGTTCTGTCTGGATATATATCCAAGAGTAGGATTGTTAGATCATATGGTAGCTCTATACTTAGTTTTCTGAGGTACCTCCATACTGTTTCCATAGCAGTTGTACCAAATTACATTCCCACCAATAGTGTAGGAGGGTATCCTTTTCTCCACACCCTCTCCAGTATTTGTTATTTGTTGATTTGTTAATGATGGCCATTCTGACTAGCGTGAGATAGTACCTCATGGTAGTTTTGATTTGCAGTTCTCTAATAATTAGTGATGTTGAGAATTTTTTCATGTGTTTGTTTGCCATCTGTATATCTTCTTTGGAGAAATGTCTATTCAGGTCTTTTGCCCATTTTTCAACTGGGTTGTTGCTGATTTTGCTGTTGAGTTGTATAAGTTATCTGCATATTTTAGAGATTAAGCGCTTGTCAGTTACATCATTTGAAATTATTTTCTCCCATTCGGTAGGTTGTCTTTTCTTTTCTTTTTTATGGTTTCCTTTGCTGAACATCTGTTGTATTTATATTGACAGCATAAAGAAAATACCCAAAAGGAGTTCTGTTGTGGTTCAGTGGGTTAAGGATCTGGTGTTGACACTACTGTGGCTCTCTGGTTACTGCTGTGGCTTGGGTTCGATCTCTGGCCCAGGAACCTCCACACGCCACATGTGCAGCCCCCACCCAAAAAAAAAAAAGAAACAAAGAAAGGAAAGAAAAGAAAAGAAAGAAAAACACCCAAAGAAGCAAGCATAATTCTGATATAAAATTAATGCAATCACATTCAAGCCAAATATAAATTAAAAAATAGGAAGATTATTGGATCCTATAAAAAGACAAAGTTAAACTTCTTTTTTACTTGTTTTTTATTTTCTTTTTAGGGCCACACTTGCGGCATATGGAGGTTCCCAGGCTAGGGGTCAAATCGGAGCTACAGCTGCTTGCCTACACCACAGCCAGAACAACATGGGATCTGAGCCATGTCTGCAACCTACACCACAGCTCACAGCAACACTGGATCCTTAACCCACTGAGTGAGGCCAGGGATCGAACCTGCAACTTCATGGTTCCTATTGGGGTTTGTTTCTGCTGCACCATGACAGGAACTCCTCTTTTTTACTTTTAAGTTCTTAAAATAAATCCACATTATGTGCTCTATTAGACAAGACCATAATCTTTCTCGGTAAACAAAATCTATCGAAAAAAAATGTTTGTTTGTGCTTTATGGATAGAAGGTACCTTGTACTAATATAAGCAATATAAACACTAAGGATTTATATAAGATTGCCGGAATCAACAAGTGGCTTCTTTTAGTTCACAAAGAGGCAACATATTTTGATTTCTTTCAAATAAAATTCTTCCACCAATACCCTTCTCTTCACTCAAGAGCAATATAATCCCTAAACCTTCAGACTTTCCATTTAAATTACAATTAGGATAAATACAATTCCTTGAAGTCATGCCCAACACCGCCATTCCACTTCCCCACATAAACATAAAAAAATTAGACAAATCTAGCCTTTGGAGTTATCCCCAGAATGAACAATTAAGTCATCCTAAACGTGGGAAGGCAAGAAAGAACAATCATGCTTTGAAAGAATAATTTTATTTTATAATTTTCCCCACTTTTCAGTCACTTAGTACTTGATTTTTTAAAGTGTACATTAATAAAAAAGGATTACTCAAAAAATGAGAGTTGTATACAGGGCTTGGGAATAAAGAATTCCAGAAAAACAAATAAATTGAGTCAAATTTTAGTTTTGTTTATGATAATTAAAGATGATTCAGCAACCATGGCCATTTTACTTGATGGATTCAGGAGGGCTTCTAGTACACGCAAACACATGTACTTGACACAGATGAGGCTCTGAAGAAGTTTTAATGATGATTAGAAATATCATAACATTTGGGGGTTAGTAGATGCAAACTATTGCATTTGGAGACGATAAGCAATGAGATCTTGCTGTATAGCATAGGAAACTATATCTAGTCACTTGTGATGAAATGTGATGGAGGATAATATGAGAAAAAGAATGTATATATATGTATAACTGTCACTTTGCTGTATAGCAGAAATTGACAGAACATTGTAAATCAACTATACTTTTTTTAAAAAAAGAAAAAGAAATATAACGTGATTATGGACAGTCTATAAAACCTGTTCTTGTCATGGACAGAGACTACTTTCAGTTCTCCAACACAAAGCTAGAACCAAGCTCTTGCATCTTGCCTTCATCCTTTCTGGCCAGAAGAAAACTCTGTAATGACTGATATTTTTCCTTATAATTTCAATGAAGCCTTAGACTGGATCACATGAAAACGCCTCCCCGTATCTTCCAGAACTCCCCAATGCCTTCCTTTATAGCATATTCAGCACAGTTCTTGCACTCGTGAGGTGTAAATCCAATTAATGCTCTCCCTATAGTACCAATTCCCCGATCACTTGCCAACTTTTTAACTTGAGCTTCTATATAATGAGGAGGTACATAATAAAACTGGTCTCCAAGGACACCGTAAGCCATGTATTGAGAGCCCTCTGTGGTTTCTATAACTTCTGGATCTTCAAAACTCTCTACATTGCAAGCAATCTCAATTTTCCCCTGGTGAGGAAAAGCCATCGTTTGGACACCCTTCAATCCATTCACATTTGAGCCACGAATGGCACTAGCGATTTCTTTTCCCAGATCCAAGTCTTGAGAATCTATGGTAACGTTGCAGTTCATCACATACGGGCTAGCGCCAATGCCTAAAATCATTAGAAAAGCAGGTTAACTGGGCAAAGAGAGAGCCTCATTTTGAATATTCTATTCTTCAGGTGATTTTAATCCAAGGAGTTTCCTTTACTTGGTTTTATTTTAAAATAATAAAAATATTCCTCATCATCAACTCCAGTTTTTCTAAAGGTCGTATATGTATTTATTTTAGTAACAGAGCTATTTGAGCTACAAGCAGATACTTTTAATTACTCTAAATGCATCTGGATTTTTTTTTTAAGAATGGTTAAGAAGAGCCCAGACTTTCCAAAATATCCACAGAAAAAGGCCCATTTGAGGATTAAATATCAACAGTAGCAAAATGTCTTTGCTTTTCATTCATTTTCAAGGACATCTCCACCACAGGGGCTGTATTCACTGTCAGGCCTACTAAGAGCCTGGGAGACAGGAGTATATCAAATTCTGTGCCCATCCATTCCTCCTCAGACACGGACCTGTCATCACTGAGCTAGATTAAAATCTGATTCAGTGAACCTCAACAACAGTCTAGGCTAAGAAAGGAGGTCACTGAAATTGACAAATAGTCTTGGAATTGGGAGGGACAAAGCAACTCTTGTGTCTCATGACGATATGGGTTTAGCAGGATTTGGGGCACTATGTATACCTTCTTGGTACAACCAGTTGGAGGCACCTATTTCTTCTCTCCCCAGCTTCCTATGGGCCTGGGACTGCCGTTGCTACTCCAGAGTCCTGTTACTCCAACATTCAGGGGCAACTGTCCTGCTTTTCTCTGCCTCCGGGATGATGCAGCTCATGTTACATAAATAGCCCTGCTCTAATTATAGTTTACATTATAAGATGGACAACTTGGTTAAATTAGCATTGGTATAAAAAGCTTAGGTCAGCAGTTTCTTCATTTGGGGGGAACTTTACATTTCTAAAAGCAAAGTTGACTAGGGATTGGTGGGGGATAAAAGGCTGACCTCATCTTCAGCATAAGACAGTTCCTTAGCTACTATTTCAACACTATTTACTGTCATTGCTTTTTTCTTGCTACTTTCAAACTTATAGCCTCTGATGTCAGTATCCATGGAGAGATCCTGCTGAATTCACTTTCCCCTAGATAGTCGTGGTTTGGGGGCTTTGCTGCCTAGCCTGGGTACTCTCATACTAATAGATACTTTGCAGAAAATCAGCACACGGAAACCACATTTTATCTTTTTCCCACACATGTACATAATGAAACATTTCAACTCCTGAGGCTGGACCTCTTCCTCCTGGGAATTCTGCAGGAATGAATCAGATTACAGTATTTCTCCGTAATGCTGATTTCATAAAAATTAAATTTCCTAACAGTCAATACATATCTCTCTCAACCTTATATACCAATCACTTACTCAAAATATCTTTGAGAATTATATCAGTTTTAACATTTCACAGAGTACAAATGGAAATTTTTTTTGGTCAATGCTAATATCATTCATTAATGGAAAGCATCCAAGCGTGGTTTTTTCTCCTCCACCCTTCAACAAGTAATATTACAAACAGTCCCATTTCCTCATATATGATATACATTCCCTATTCTGACTCAAGAAGTGGCCTCATCTTTATCATCATTCAAACAAATAGCTGGGTCACACACAGATTTTGCTGAAAAGTGTATGTGTGTGTGTGTGTGTGTGTGTGTGTGTGTGTCTATACACATACATATGGTTATACTAAGTAGTATTCAAAATACTTATTGGGTCTATTGTGCTTTGCTATTCCAGAACTTTGAAATGCCCAGTCAACATTCAGATTATTCATATGTAATTTATGAGTTTGGGGGAGCAAGTCACTTTCAAGGCAAGTTCATTCATATGGACCCAGGGCTTATCCTCCCCTCAATACGGTGGCATGGACCATTCCATCCCTAAAGACATGGGACTTTTTCTGAATCCCCCCATCCAGCAAATTCCAAGGCATCCTTTACTACCATGTGTCCAATAACTGTCCCTTTTTTTCATAGAATTTCAAAGTTGATCATTCTTGCTAACAAATGAACTCTTTATCTAAGACAAATTATTAAAAGTAGAAAAAAGTTTGGCTATTAGGCCCAGAGCACAAGAGTGCCATAAAGAATACACTTGCCCTGACACTGATTTACTTAATTAAAATAAAACTCTACTTAAGAAATTCCTTCAAGGAGTTCTCGTTTGGCTCAGTGGTTAATGAACCCGACTAGTAACCATGAGGACGCAGGTTCAATCCCTGGCCTTGCTCAGTGGGTTAAGGATCTGGCGTTGCCAAGAATTGTGGTATAGGTCACAGACACGGCTCGGATCTGACATTGCTGTGGCTGTGGTGTAGGCTGGTGGCTACAGCTCAGATTCGACCCCTAGCCTGGAAACCTCCATATGCAGTGAGTGCGGCCCTAAAAATGACAAAAGACAAAAAAAAAAAGAAAGAAATTTCTTCAAAAGCATACCTTAAATTTAATTATTTCTTAGAAAAATAAATTAAACATTAGAAGTAACTTTTGCAGTTCCCTTCGTGGCTCAGTGGTTAACGAATCCGACTAAGAACCATGAGGTTGCAGGTTCGATCCCTGACCTTGCTCAGTGGGTTAAGGATCCGGCATTGCCGTGAGCTGTGGTGTAGGTTGCAGACGTGGCTCGGATCCCACATTGCCATGGCTGTGGCGAAGGCCGGCAGCTACAGCTCCTGTTAGACCCCTAGCCTGGGAACCTCCATATGCCACGGGTGCAGCTCTAGATAAAAGGCAAAAAGACAAAAAAAAAAAAGGTAACTTTTATATTCTCTTCTAAATAAAATAAGAGGTAATCACTAAAACTTAGGATGATTATTTTTTAGAAATGCCCTTATGAGTATTTTAAAGTTTTCCATTAAACTTTAGTGTATTACAAAATAATTTATTTTGTTTTACCACTATATCGTATTCAAGCAGTTAATAATCAGAGAGAGTCAATGAATCTGAGAAGTTTCTGAACTAATCAGGTAGTAGTTTTGTCCCTGAGGGGCTATGAGGCCATGACCCATTTGTGCCTAAGAAATAAAAAAGGAAAGAAAGAAAGGAAGAAAGAAAAAAGGAAGAAAGAGAAACTGCTTTTTGCCCAAATGTTTGCTTTTCTAATTCCTCCATTTAATCCTCTCCAAGTCCAACACCAACATGGTGACCCAATTCTAATGAATCAAATTCTTCATTTAAATCCAGCAAGTCCCACTGACCTTATTTAAAATGCTGAATTTGATTTTTTATGCTAATTTTAACTTAGTAAAAATTTTTTAAATAAGGGAGATAATTAATCCCAGCAAATCGTATTTCTAGTTAAATGTCATATAATTAAAGTAATTCCATTTTTGCTCTAAAATTAGAAACCTGATGTGAAAGTTTGTTTCTCAGTTTGCGGTTTCGCTCCGCTCCTGCCTCCCTCAGATTGGCACTCAGCTGCTCTGGCGGCAGCATGAATCTCCTCACTGCAAAGCTTAAACTCCAATTTTATTCCAACGCGACTGTCACAACGCCCTGAAGCAAGCTAAAAACAAAAAAATCTCTGGTATGATTTCACTTTCCATGTGTTCTTTAATGAAAAATTTATCATTCTAAATATTGGTGTTTACTCCTAAATACTTTTTTTATCAAAAAGAAAAAGAAACTGAGATTCAGTTGCTATTATTTCACAGAGAAATATAACAGGCCTGATGTTTTCCTGACAATTCTGTTATTTTCTTGTGTGGAAACACTGTATTTATCATATACTGTACGGCTGGTGATTCAGATATTGTAGAGACCTTATGGTGAACTGATATAGATGTAAACTCTTTATGCCAGATTGTTTAAGCATAAAAAAAACAAATGCACTTAATTAACATCTGATGTGTAGCTTTTGCAAACACAAATGCAATATTTGTGTTTGAGCACTGGCAGTAATGACTGTGAACTATGCTATTAATGTCTGGTTTAAAGATGCTTGTGGTAGGACCACGTCTGGAATAACACAAATAAAAAACTTCATTCAGACAAAACAATAGTGAAGAGCCCATTAGAAAAATAAAAAAGCATCACTCCAAAGAAACACATGTATTTTTTTTCCCTTTAGATCAACATTGTTCTCAAATAGTTCCAGCCACCGTCATCTTAAATCGATTCATGGTGAAAAGATTCTATATATTTTCCTCCACAGAAAGGGTTTCTTCGTAGGAGGTCAGAAGTTGCTACGGGATGTATTTAGTTCTGTTTATTACATTAAGCTCCTCTTTGGGGGCTAATTTTTAAAGATGTGTGAGGAGAGAGCCTAGGCGGTGTTTTGGGATATTTGGCATTTACATGTGAAGGGAGAACTTAAAATTCATGAATTACACTACAGTTTGAATAAATAAAGAGATTCTCAGGAACTAACGTGCAACTCCGTCATTAAACACGTTTTTACTGAAAACCTGCTGAGTGCAGGAACCATGCAGGTTGATGGGTGTGAAAATACAGAGGTTAAAATAAGATAAAACCTAGCCTAAATGTGGCCTTTGCCTCAGAGAGTAGTAACAAGCAGAGCAAGACAACAGACTCACAACTCAAAAATATAAATAGTTTCTATTACACCAACAGCAATTGCTCATCATTATACATTGGTACTTTTAAATTTTTCAGAACATGTACTAAAGAGAAACCACAGCTGAAACAGGACATTTGATGACTAAAGCCATAAAACTCAAACATAATTGCTAAGTCCGATGCTCCCATGGCAGGAAGAATGTAGGATTCTTATGCATGCACCCACATCCATACACAAGAAGGCTAAGTGACACCGTGTGGCGTAGGGTGGGGAATGGTTCCCCATGGGTCTCAACTCAAGTTCTACCTCTTCAGGGACACTGCCTCTGCTCCTCTGTCTTTCTGAAAATGGCTATGACATTTTTTCACTCCGTGAGGAATTGTGAACCTCAATTTCTCAACTCTAAATCTTTCAGAGTAAAGGTAATTCAGAAAGGAAATCACAGAAGCAGATACAGGTCAACATCATTATTGACTGAAGCCAGCCCAGGTGAGAGCAGCCACAGGCGACTTGCCTGCCCCTAGCTTTTCTATAGGAGAACAGTGCATTTGACCAGTTCATGCAAGGACAAACCCAAAGTTCTTCCTGTTTCAATTACAGGTTACACACCTAATTACACATTGAGATTTTCACCTTCCATCATCCCAGCTAGATGTACAGAAAATTATGAAAATCGGCTCCTCAAAACAGGACTCATCCTAAAACTAAAAATTATCTTTCAAAGACTAGGTAACATTTTGGGTGTGAAATGAATTACGTGATTCAGTGTCAAGAAAAGTGCTTGATGCTGCACTTCTCATTTACCGAGAGAGTAAGCTGGGAGAGCTCTCAGTAACCCATTAAATAACTAAACAGAAGTCCCTGATTCCAAGATGCACCAATTACTTTCATCTACAATTCCTAAGGCATCATGTGAAACTATAGTTCAAAGAATTGTCCCTGTATTTTTAAACAATGATGCATATACGCAGGCCAGTCATACAATATATCAGCCAGCAGTGTTTAAATTATCCCATAAATGTTTACGGTTTTAAAATATATATGTATAAAGTATTTATTTATAGATCTAAAAGTATCAGCTATTGCTGCTTTGTCCTTATTTATGTTCTCCACAAGCCAGCCAACTACAAACTTTTGAAAGGAATTTGGTTTAAAAGATTTTGTGTGTTCGGCACTGAGTATGGGTGTTAATCATTTCTGAGCTCACTTTTTTTTCTTCTGTTTATAATATTCTCAGGGAACTTCAAAACAGAAACCTGTTCCCTTCTAGATTCTGCTTCCTCTCGGGTACTGTGTAGATTAATTTGTCACTGGAAAGTTAACTGTAAGTGTTCAGTTGATAGCACCAATCATTTCTATTTAATTTTTTTAGGAAAAGAAATAAATATAGCAACAATGTGTTGAAGCTTTTCTGTTTTGATGGGAAGAGTGGAAAACTATGTTGAGAAACATTGATGTAAATTAAAAATGTTAGAAAAATATATGAAGCCTTTGAATTTAAAAATAAGGAGAGAAATTGCCATGACTGGAAACTAAATTCACTGAAAAATTAGACGACTAACATTTCTACATAATGGCAGAGGTGTTATAAATTCTACTTCAATAGATACTGCTTTAAAAAAATCATGAAAGCATTTTACTCCTTCCTACATTAAGTGTTTCTTAGGGAATTTTTCCAAGTAAGGTAAATTAAGGTTTTGGCTGATTGTGTGTCTTAAACTCAAATTCCAATTTTGTCCATGAAATATTAGAAACTAATTGTTCACCCACATCCCTTATTCACTTTTCCATCTTGAAACATTTTATTTTTCTATTAGAATCTGCTTTTAGCCTATTCATCTCTCGATGAATAAGTCTACCTAACCTTGGAAATTTATAATTTTCATGTTTTTCGTACAAACGAAGGATTCTACTGCTTGGCAGGAGATATGTGCAAAAAAGACAAATGGGGGGAAATTGTGCTACTTTTTCCTTCTTATCTTGAATCTTTTCATCAGCAATCTGAATGAATGCATTGAAACCCAACTTTTATAAAGTTGACCACTGATAAATCTTAATAATTATCCTTTATGAAATAAGATGAAAAACAATCACAAGATACATTTAGAAAATAAGGAAAATAAGTTGGAAGCTTTAAGATTTTAACATCTTCCTTTTTCTTTTCTTTTTTCTTTTTACAGATGCACCTGTGGCATAAGGAAGTTCCTGGGCTAGGCACTGAATTAGAGCTGCAGCTGAGGCCTACACCACAGCCATGGCAACACTGGATATAAGTTGCATCTGTGACCTTCGCTGCAGCTTAACAGCCACAGCAGATCCTTAATCCACTGAGGGAGGCCAGGGATTGAACCCACAGCATCACAGAGAAAACATCAGGTCCTTAACCCACTGAGCCACATGGAAACTCCAAGAATTTAGCATATTCTTATAAATATGTAAGTAGATGCCTGTACTTTACCATACTGAGTTCACACTGTTTATACTACCTTATATCCTTTGGCTTTAATACTGGCTATTCCCTCTGCTTGAGACTCCTATCCTCATGTTCACAAGGCTAACTGCCTCATTCCCAGTCTTTGCTCCAAAGCTGCCTTCACGATGAGGCCTGCTAAAGTTTATCTCATTTAAAAACTGCAGTTCACTCCCATCCCAGACACATGAGGCCTACTGCCCTGTTCAATTTTGTTTTGTCCATGCCTGCAGCACTTGTAAGCTTCTAGACCAGGGATTGACACTGAACCTGTGCCACAGCAGCGACCTGAGCCACAGCAGTGACAACACTGGATCCTTAACCCACTGAGCCACCAGGGAATTCCATCAATTTTTTCTTTTTGCTGTAGCACTCATTTTCTAACACACTATATAATTCATTATTTATTAGGCTTGCTATTTATTGTTACTTTCATCACCTCCTCCCCACTGGAATATAAATTCCTTGAGGGCGAATAAATCCTATTTTTCCCACTGATGATAGTGCCTAGAAAATACTAGGTACTTAATAAATATCTGCTGCATTAATTAATAAACTACAAATTCTCTCTACATTATATTGTATTTTCCATGTCTCTAAAAATTCTTCCAGAACTTCATGCTTAATCACTTGAATAATAGTCTTTCACCTAGGTATGCCATAGTTTAATAACTCTCAAATATTGAACATTCACATTGTTTCCTGTATTTACCATTGTAATAAATATTTTGATAAACATAGTTGTGCATAAGTGCATGTACCTTTCATTATTTCCTTAGGAATAAATCTATTTCCTTAGGATAAACCTAGAACTAGAATTTCTATACAGTGGTTACAAATATTTTTGGAGCTCTTAATACACATCACCAACTCACTTCCAAAAAGTTTATACCAATTTATACTACTACTACTAGTAGCATGAGTGCTTCTAACTACATTTTTACTAGTATCAAATATTACCTTTAAAATATCATCTTTAGGGAGTTCCCATCATGGTGCAGTGGAAAAGAATCCGACTAGGAACCAAGAGGTTGCGGGTTCGATCCCTGGCCTCATTCAGTTGGCTAAGGATCTGGCACTGCCGTGAGCTGTGGTGTAGGTCTCAGACGCTTCTCGGATCTGGCACTGCTGTGACTTTGGTGTAGGCTGGCAGCTGTAGCTTCGATTAGACCCTTGGCCTGGGAACCTCCATATGCCGCAAGTGCAGCCCTAAAAAGAAAAAAAAAAACCGTCTTTAAACATTTTTGTGCCAATCTGGGCATTTTAAAGTAAACTTAGGATTTTCAGATGTTGATGAAATTTCCCATGGAAATCACAGATGTCCATGTGGAGCAAAAATAGAGAAGAAACTGGAAACTCCAATAGACTGTCCATTCCAACTGAACAACATAAAATAGATGAGATTAGCCTACCCCAATAATCATGAGATGGAGGAGCAGTGTTCACTTTGGATTAAACAAATACAAACTGAATTTGTTCTTAGAAGACTATGATTAGTGATAACATGAACATTTAGTCTTTAACTCAGATACGATTTTTATAGCAGGTTAAGTTCTTCCCAAATATCGACCCATTTATTCTCACAGCACTGCAGAAATGTGAATTAAGTTTTTCAAGGGTCTGCCTACCCTAACACTAAAGCCAGATCTTCTGTTCACTAGTAACAGTGCCCCTGCTTCTAATTCCTGTCCACTGACTATAATCCCAGTCACCTGCCACTGCACTGACTAGATTTTGGAATAATCCCTTTAGTCTTTAGGAAGGCTCAAATTAGAAACCAGGAAATAGCTTTCTGAAAATTTAGTTATAAAACTTACACTTCTACTTTTGTGAGACAAATCATGGGAAAATATGTGAGGTTCAGATCGGAATGCAGCAATCAGCATCTCCCTTTTTTTCCATAACTAAACACTAAAAACAAAATTTATAATCACTTTTTAAATGAATCTTTTCACTACAGGGAAGGAAAAGATGGCCATTTAGTACTTCATTTGGCACTTAATATATACTATTTCAACTTCAGAGTCTCATAAGGAGATACAATTATTATGTCCATTTTATAAAAATGGGATTTGAGGCTTAATGAAATCAAAGAACACTCTGAGGGCACATGGCCAATAAACAGCAAGGCCAGGATTTGTGCATAGTTTCAACGTCTGTGCAGTTTTTACCACCTTAATCTACTTGACTGTAGATATTACAGTTTGAGAGCAGAATTCTGCATCAGGGATTAGTAACTGAAAGGTTGTGTGTAGCAGTGGCAGAGCTGTGCCATGAGGAAATGTGCTACTAATGGCTGCCCACCTCTTGCTCCTTAGGGACCCAGAATTTTAGTAACTGCTAAAATATTAGCTGACTACCAAAATGTTACCTTACATGGTTTAATTTGTGATCCCTACAGAAGATATTTCAGAATGAAAAAATTAAGACTCAAATAAATGGTACCATATTGGTGAAGTGCAGCAAAAACTGGGATGGAATTTGGAGCAGAGGTGCTACAGCCTTTTCTGAAGGTAAGCCCTAAGCAAGAGGGAGAGCTGGAGCAGCAGAGAGAAGCAAAAGTTGGTGAAATCCAGGGGAAGGGAGAATACTACTCCTTGTGTTTGTCCTCTCTCTTTTAGAAGCTTGTTATCCAGAAAAACTTCTCCCCAGGGTCCCTCTAGAACTGACTTGTAGCTATAAACATCAACTTGACACAACCGATTTTCAAGTACTGAAAGGCTCTCCTACCAGCTAAAAGCAAGCTCTACCCAAGTCCTGACCGGCCAAGTGTCCTCAGGATCCAGCCTCACGTCTGGAACAGCAGTGGGCCTCCAGGGCCTGTCCCAGTGTCAACCATTCTCATCATCAGTGGCCACGACTCTTGGGGGCTCTCATCCAGTATCTGATAAGGACCGTTAGCCTCTCTGGTCAGCTTACGAAGGCACGGGTAAGAAAGAGCCAAGAGGAGACCCTCAACCAATTCAAGGAACCCCAGCTATAACCCTCCTGCATTATGTGGGAGGGACTGAATGAAGGTGACCTCAGGATGCCCTCCTCAAGTTTAAAAACTAAAGCAGATCAAAACCATACTGCGAACCTGTTAGACCACATTTTCGGGCAGGTGCAACTCCCAAGTCAGGTTCAAGAGCACTGAAATCCCTCCTTGTGAACCAGCCCAGTTGCTTCCTTCTCCGGACAAGAGGGCGCTTCTCAGGCAGGTCAGCCTCACCAAAGAGAAACACGCTGCAGCCAGGAACACGGAGGACCAGGTTCTCAGCAAGGCCTATGGGCAGTGGGAAATTTTAACAAAATTAAATTAACATCAGGCCCAATGAGAGAAAATAAAAGCATATGATTTTCTTATTGTGGTAAAATATATTTAACACAAAATCTATCATTTTAACCACTTCTAAGTATATAGTTCAGTGGAATTAAGTCTCTTCCTATCAGTGTTGTAACTATCATCACTAAAGCATATAATTCATACAAAATCTGAAAATCAAATTTTGAGCATAATTAATTTTCCCATGAAGTTAATATCATAATAATATTTGTCTTTGTATAAGAAGGCTGGAATTTCTAAGTCATTACAAATCTCATTCCATAAGAAAAATTCATCACTAAGATTAATGAAATTGATACCTTCAGGGTTTTTTTTTGTTTGTTTGTTTTGGTTTTTTTTTTTTGGTCTTTTTGTCTTTTCTAAGGCCGCACCCATGGCATATGGAGGTTCCCAGACTCCCAGGTCTAATAGGAGCTGTAGCCGCCAGCCAACGCCACAGCCACAGCAAAGCAGGATCCGAGCTACGTCTGCGACCTACACCACAGCTCAGGGTAATGCCAGATCCTTAACCCACTGAGCGAGGCCAGGGATGGAACCTGCAACCTCATGGTTCCTAGTCAGATTCGTTAACCACTGAGCCACAACGGGAACTCCAATACCTTCAGTTTTTGAAAAACTTTATAACCATTCCAAATTGTGTACACTGTTAGAAGAAAGAAAAAAGCCAGATCTGTACTGTACAATATAGTAACCCCTAGCTATAAGTGCCACATAATTTTAATTTTATTTAATTAAGAGTAAATGCAATAAAAATTAAGTTTTTCAGTTGTACTAACCACATTTCAAGTACTCTACCACCACATGTGGCTAGTGGCCTCCTACTGAACAGCATAGATACAGAACATTTCCATAAACACAGGAAGTTCCACTGGATAGCATTGGGCCAGGTATTCTTTAAGGAAGTCTAGTATTTAAATATAATTTTATGGAGGCTACTCTGAATGACAACTTTTTTTTCATCCACTTCTTCCATGTTCACATCTAGATTCTGTCTCTGATGGTATCTTCTCAAGGCAGATCACAGAATTACCCTCCTGCTTTTTTTTCTACAGAACTACTTCAGAGGACTGCTGCTTACAGCTGATGGCATGTTTTCATGGCACTAGTTGCAGTCCCTTGTAAGCAAGCATAGAGATAGAACACTTTTTTCCTGATGTATAAAATGCAGATATTTAGGGATTTGGGGTACTGGCCCGGGACAGTGGGAGTGGGAGTGTGGGCCTCCTTTATTTGGAGGCACATCATGGATCACAAGGGGCTAAGAAGGGGCCTTTCGCCATAATAAGCACAGGTAACCTCTCCAACTGCAATTTTAGAGTTTGGTATTTGTTTCTAATGTAGACTGCCATGTTGATGGGAGGGGGTGAAATATGGAGGACACTAAAAGAGATTTTGTACCTTGGTGTTTTATGAAGTCTGGGAAATGTTCTTTTTCTGAATCAACTGCAGACTCCAGCATTAGAAGCCTATGATGTTGAAGACATCACAACGCCAGAAAATCTTCCACATGTAGTTAAGTGATCTCTACCTCTTTATCACTACTTTAAGATACTAAAGGACCAAAGACTTCTGGCGGGCAGGTGGGGCTATATGCCAGGGACACGTACAGTCAACAGAGGTTCAGAACTTGTAAAATAAAGTTTAGGCAGTTAACTAAGTTCGCCCATCAAACCTGGAATGGCACAGGGCAGGGGTGGCAGAAGAAAGGGAAAAAGGTTTAGGAGGGTTAAGATATCTTAACATCTAACAAGTCTCCAAGTTGTTCGGATCTCTGATATCTGCTCCAAGCATAACTTAGAGTGACTCACACTTTGGCTGTCCCAGGAGCCTAAAGCACAAACTGTGATGATAAAGCCTCTTCTTCTAAACAGAAATAGTGTGACCTGTGTTCTGACTCTGCCTAGTTCTTGGCCTAGCCAGGCCAGCACCTCCATTTGGAGCCATAGTACTGCGTGAATTTATAAACCCCAGAATGCTGCAAAGGAAAATTCTTGGAGCTTGGCTCCTAAAGGGCAAAGGAGGGGGAGATAGTTGTGGTAGCAACTCCCAGCTCTCAGCAATATGGAGGTTGATAGCAAGGATATATTTTGGCTTAGCAGGAATAGCATACGCTTTTGAGGACAGAAGATACAGGTTTGAATAACCATTTCTGCCCCTTAATAGCTGTTTGGGATACTGAACAATTTTTTTGATATCTCTGTGCTTCAAGTTCTCTGGCCATAAAATGAAGAAGAAAAAAAAAAGGTTCCTTCAAATACCAGCTCCTTATCTAGAAATCTGGCAAATAAAAGGAATTTTTAAAAAGCATGTCTCTTGCCTTTTCTGTATAAACTATATTTCGTGATAGCCAGATAGCCTGAACTGATGAGGGAAAGATTTTTAACAGAAAAAATTCAGCTGGAGTTCTTTTGTGGTACAGTTGGTTAAAGATATGGCATTGTCACTGCTGTGGCATGGGTTTGATCCCTGGCCAGGGAAATTCTACATGCTGTGGGGCACAGCCAAAAAAAAAAAGAGAGAGAGAGAGAGAGAGAGAGAGAGAGAGGGAGAGAGAGAGAGAGAGAAGAGATTCCAATTAATAAATGTGGAAGAAATGATGTGATTTGAAAATCTCCATTTAAAACCCCCTAAGAAAATAGCTGTTTCAGGTGGAGATCATCAATGGATGAAACCCTCGTGAAAAGTCAATTAGCAACAAAGACAATTCACCTTTGCATCACCAGATAATCAGACATTTTGGGTTCCTGATAGGACACATATGAAGCTCACAGCACACCTTTGAGAAACTTCTGCCAAAAAATTTTGAATTGCAAGCCAATAAAGCTTCTGGGGCATACTTAAAGTTTATAGGAAATAAAAGGGATAAAAACACCAATTAAATGCCACCACAAGGGAGCAAACAGATCCAGAATGTGGGAAATCTACAGGACAACTGGGCCACTTACTGCAACCAGTGAACAGGAGGGAAAAGGGAGATAGATAGGTGGAGAACTGAGATAGATCTAAAGAGACAGAGGTATAACAAGCACCTTGATATGTGAACCAAGTGTAGATTCAGATCAGACAAGCCCATCATTGAAAGATATTCGTTCAGATTTGTTGGGTGTGATGATGGCATTGTGGTGACAGAAGACAATGTCTATATCACTTAGAGATATGTTAAATATGAAGGGGTGAAATAATATGATCTTTGAAACTTGCTTTAAAAAACTTTAATAAAGAAACTAACGGAGAAAGGGAGTGATAAAAAGAGAGGAAAGGAGAAAAAAGAAAGGAAATAAGAAAAAAGAAAGAAAAGAAACCACCCCATAGAATGGATAGAGAGATTAAGATTAGATAAACTAAGAAAAGCATCTAGCACAATGCCTGGTACTTAGTACCCAGGATATGCTCACTTCCTTTGCCCTTTGCAAGCCTACACCACTGGTTTTGTTTCGTTTGTTTGTTTTGGCTTTTTAGGGCTGTACCCACATGGAAGTTCCCGGGCTAGGGGTCAAATCATAGCTGCAGCTGCAGGCCTACACCACAGCCATGGCAACACAGGATCCGAGTCACATCTGTGACCTACCCCACAGCTCACAGCAATTCCGGATCCACAACCCCACTGATTGAGGCCAGAGATTGAACCTGCATTCTCATGGATATTAGTAAGATTCTACTGCACCACAATGGGAACTCCCCTACACATTGTTTTATATTCTGAAAATTCTGAATACCTTCCTGGACTGATATGTCACTATTTAAAAAAAGCCCCATATATTATAACACTCCTCTTCCATTATATCTTCTATACAAATTCATGGTGGAAGGAATCGAACTTAATTTTTGTCTTCCAATGAAGAAAATATTTCATTATTCTCATACAATGAAAAGACAACTTAAGCCAAAATGACATTTAGCAATAGTGACAGTATACTATCATACTGAAGGAAATAATCTTTTATGTTTCTAGTGATTGCAACCCAAGGGCCCATGAAATGCAGGTATTTGTAATGTCAGTGAAAAGTAAATTTAGATTGCCTGTATTTCAAAGAAGTGTCCCAAATTTAGCCAAAAGAATAATTTTGGCTAAACAGCTAGAAAGCTGTTTCATTTGTGATATAAATTACATATTTCAAATAAGCTAGTTTTAATTGTGTCATTTTATTTTCACAATTAATATATCCCCTGTACTGTAACTTCAAATGCCCACTCATGTAAACAAAGAGGCCTCTTAAAGAAGATAAAAATTTTGAATACTTCAAGCTCAAGTCTCATCAGTTTTCGGGTAGGCAGCATTATTATTTAAAGCAACAGTTCTGTGTGCATTTCCCGTAAAGCCAATATTCCACCACAATGGAGTCAAGCATTTCCAGAGAAGGGACTTTTTGAATTTTCAGTGAGTCCCAAGAAACCAGAACTTCTGAGCTTATCCCTGCTTTTTCATTGTGTTTTCCCTCTACTGAAATTCATTTCTCCTTCTCATGTTGATATAGTATTTTACAGCTTTTATTGATAGAACATCAAATCTAATCTACTCATATTATACAGTTAATTGTGAACTTTTGCTTCTCCTTCCTGCACAATCAGTGTTTGCTAAGCTGAAGGAACTGAATTTGGGTCCTAAGCACTTTGCAGATGCTGGATGCTGCAAACCTGGAATATTCCAACCTACACATGAGTAAGGAGTAGCTATGTTAACAAAAGAGAACAAAGTTTAAGCCCCAGCAGGAGTACATCGCATCCCTAGTGAGAAACCACACGATCAATTCTCCATCATCATGTTTGTCCTATGAACTGTCCTCCCACTCCCAGCTGTCAGAACCACCTGCAGCTGTGGGCTACCTGAGCCAGTCAGATTGTCAGACAGGAAAAACACTCGAATCACTTTGTGCTGTCAGGATATGATGCCATCATGTCAGACTGAAATAGGCAAAGCAAAACTGCAGCTTCCCACCACTATTATTAGTACTTCTGATCTTTCCATTTTCACTAGTCATATTCTAAAAATAATGATAATATTTAAAAAAATATAACCTTTGTGTTTGATTGACTGTATGTCCTCAAAAACGGTTTTTAGTCACTTCTATACATGTATTTTTATCACCTCCAGCCTTAACTTCAAAGGGTTCTATGAGTTTGGTTATACTTCTTTGAAAAAGGAGGATTGATGCAATGATTTAAGAAGTTTAAGCTTCATATTCATAATACAAATGTTTATTTCTGAGCGTGTAACAGATTTAACTGTGGCTGAGATGTAGTATTTTATTGAGAATATACCACATTTAAGACAGTACTTAAGAATCTGCTCCATTAAATGTATGTGTTCCCCTGCCTTACACTAACATGCACTTCATGTCTACAGTGGTATTTAACATTATTTTTCCCCTTTTGCTTTTGTTTCTTTCAGGAGCATGTTAGGACTACTGGTATAAATGGAGTTGAAATTTAACTGTGAAACAGAATTGCATTTCAGAGATATAAGGGACATAACTAGTACACTTGGTTTTGTTACATTTTTGATAGCAGTCAAAATGCACATCTAAGAAAAACCTCAATTCCTTTTCTTCTAGGAATAGATATGTTCTATTTCCCCTGGCCTGTGGTATGAATATGTGGCTTATTATTATTATTTTTAAACCAGAACTCTAATTATACTCAAAATAGTGTACTTCAAAAAGAGTGTTTTCAACCCCATCACCTCACACACAATAAAAGCAGGAGGAAAAAAGCACAGAATCTAAAAATTAAACTGGGTGCTAGACTTGAAATCTTATAAGCATCCTCTAGTTTTAGTATAGCTCTCTTAATATAGCCAAGCTTTTTGTTTAGTTGATTTTTTATTTATGTATTTTTTAATGAGAAGGAAAAAAAAAGATTCCCTACTAGAAGCCATAAAAATCTCTCAGATGGTAAAACAGATAGCCCTAAAAGTTTTTGCCTAAATTCATACACATACCTAAAATAAAACTGGCCGATTAATCTTGCGACAGTACTTTGAAAAAGACATTTGAAAATACAGCGTAGTTGTGATGCTGCACTGCTTCTAATTAAGTGCAGACTAGGAAAAATTATTCTTAGTTTAGTCTATGAAAGGGGGGTGGTGGAAATTTCTTTTTGCAATTCAAAATTATTTTAAAGATGGAGCGTTCCTTTTCCAATGTCTTCATTAAACAGAGCTGTTAAGAATTGTCTCCCAACCATCCCCAAAGAGTACAAAGCTACCCAGTATTCGCCCCATATGCTCGGCTTTGAAGTGTGAAGCTGTGACCATCCCACCAGACTCTTACGCCACCATCAAAGCCATCTCATTACGCCCAGCGCTGAGAGTTAAAGCGCGGGGCCGTAACCGCTCCAACACAAACACTGCATTAACAAAGCAACCGCAATATTCCTCCCCCACATGGCTAGAACTTGAAGAAATTTTTACCATATGTACACATGCACGAGATACGAAAATTTATTGTGCTAGAACATCATTGAGAAGTACATTAAACATGCTGACTAGAACTGGATGTTATTCTAAGGGACTGGAAAAAAATAAAATGCAGCTGATCTTTATGATGAAAGAACAGAAACATTAGGCTGAAAAACAAGATCAAGTGCAATTCCTAAATTGCATTTCTACTGACACATTCTGTTGCCTGTTCTTTCTTGAGGGAGCAGGAAACAGTTTAGGGGGGAAAATAAAACTCTACTGCATATCACTGGATGCTACCGTTTATATTTCATTTCTAAAGGACAAATAAGCTTATAAATAATGCTATGTTGATAAGTGCCTACGATCAAAATGAACAGGACTTGTTAAAAAGACAGTAATTTCACCTGTGTCTCTGAGTTGTCAGTTTACCACTGGCATGGCAGTAAAAAGTGAAACGCAAAGAAAAGAATCTATGTATTAATGGCAATAAGGTCAAGATAAGCACTTGATTAATTTTTATGTAAAAATGAATCTGTTAAAATATTTTGAAATATTTATACATAATGATTGCATTCCTCTCTTTGCTCTAGAGAAATTCTTACATTTGTATACAAGAAAGTATACTCAAGAATATTCACTGCTACATTACTTATATTAGAAAAAATGAGAAATAATCTGAATGTCTATAAATAGGGGAATACAAAAATATGATATATTCACATTATGATAACTATACAGTAGTTAAAGGAATGAGCTATATGTAACACCATAAATGGATTTCCAAGATACCTTGCTGAATAAAAAGGTTATAGTATAATAGCATTTATATTACAAACATATACAAGACATACTATATTGGATTTATGAGTGTATTCATAAATAAAAGCATGGGGACATAGTAAAGGCATAGGGAAAACGCTGGGTTGAGAGTGAGTGTACTATACCGAAACTCAGCAGGGGATGGTTCAGAGAACCAGAAATGTAAGTGGTGGACAGAGATGAACTTTAACCTTACCTGTAATGTTTGAAATTTTGAAAAAGAAAATTAACAAAAAGTTCCAGGCAAGGTCTAGTAAATAAACACTTGTGAAGATCCTATGCTCTGCTACTATATCGATGGAAAACTATGAGTAAGTTCCTTAATGTTTCTAGGCCTGTTTTCTAGCTATAAAATGAAAAAAAATGGACCTATCCTCTATCCTTAACATAAATATAAGAATTATGTGCCCCCAAACTCTTAATAGATCATAAAATTTCTTGGAGATACAGGCATCCATGAAAAGATACAGTATAGTAGTTGTTTGGGACACATTTTACACGTCTTTATACCCAAGAATCTTACTATGTCCTTGAATATAACATACTTTCATGGAGATGCATATACAAAGAGCTTGTTATTCCTTTGTAGGGAATATGCTGACAAAATTACCACTCTGTGCAGACATGAAATGGTTTGTTTGAAGAGTTACACTTTCCCGAGTGACCTAACATATGTAACTCCTACTGTATTCAGTCACTTGTTCGATTCTGTCTTAGGGTTTTCTCTCATTGTTTCAGGTGTAGAATTCACGGCCCAGCTCTCCTGGGGGGAAGGAACTCTATTCTACTTCTCCTACAGTCATCACAGTATCACAGCATACTACGGTAAGAGGAGGCATAACAGGCCCTCCAATACTGCCTGGATGTTCATAAATACCTCTGATGTATCTTCATAAAAGTTCTCTGAAATATGTGCTCAATACCACTTTGCAAGTGAAGAACTGATATAGGAGAAGTTGTCCTATAGAACTTAGGATTTTAGAGCTGAAAGCACTTCAGAGCTCTCCTGCCAAAGTGGTTTTCAAACATCTTGTCATTCAGTCCCACTTCTCAAGAGGTACTTAATTTGGAATCTTGATAACATAACACAGATAAGAGGGATCTATTCTGCTTATGGTAGAAGGGGATAGCCTGGGCCTCAACTGCGTAGCAATCCCCTCCATAAGGCCACAGAGAATCACTAAGAACAGTGACAGCTGTTTCCTGGTGGGAGGGAGGGGATCAAGGGCTTTACACACCGGTATTATTCCTTATATCCATCCAGACAGGGTGATATTATTCCCCATTGTATAGATACAAAACCAAGAGAGGTTATAAAAGAAACCAAGCAACTTTCCTAAAGTCAGCTGGCAGATAAGTAGAAGATCTGGGATCTGAACTCAGGTTTATTCAGCTCCAAAATTCTTACTTTGTCCACTTACCATTTGGCTTCCCTGTCGAGCTGTGATGTAACTATTTATATCATGTTGATCAAAAACTCACAGGCATATGTATATATGTATACGTGCACACACACATACACACACATATATAAACACACACCTGTCATGGGTGGATGGCACTGGAATTGGGCCTTTCACTTCCACATGGTGCACCCTCTTTGTAAGGACTTCTCACCCTTTCAGGAGGGATATTAAGAATCTGAGACTCCCCCCAAAAGTAGTTCGGATAGGCCATGGCTAAGCTTTGGGGATGGCCAGGAATCCTTCTGCCAATATATCAGCAAGGTGTAAACAGCCTTCAGTATAAAACCCACTCCCCCACAGCAAGGAAGAGTTAAAGTGGCTCTTCCACCCACCTAGTGCCCCCAAAGTGCCAAAAAATAGTTTGGTCTCCTTGTATGTGTTTGGTTCCCATATATCTTCTATCTTCCTGGCCACTGGCAATACTTAACAACCTCTCACTAGTCTCTAGTCTCAAGCCTAGCCCTAACCTCTCACCACTGCCCCCCCAAACAGGTCAAGTCCTCCCATTCTCCTTCCCACAATCCCTCTCCTCTTTCACCTAAAGGATGCCCATCTTCACACACCCACACCCACCACTTTAAATCTCTTTTTGGAAGAAAATGCTTCTTTGCCACTACTGATATTTCCTTCCTCATGGAGAGAGTTCTGCTGGTTTTGCTGACTGTTATGAGTTAAACTGTGTCCCCTGCAAAATTCATCTGCTGAAGTCACAGCCCCCAGGCCATGAGAATGTGACCTTATTTGGGAATAAGGTCATTGCAGATATAATTAGTTAACATGAGGTCATATATTAGAATAGAGGGGGCCCTAATCCAATATGACTGGTGTACTCATAAAAAGGGGAAATTTGGACACAGACCATATACAGCGAGAATGCCATGTGAACATGAAGCCAAAATGGAACAGATTCTTCCCTCACAGCACTCAGAAGGCACCCTGATCTTGGACTTCTACCCCCCAGAATTGTGAGATAATAAATTCCTGTTGTTTAAACCACCCAGCCTATGGCACTTTTGTTACTTTGGCCCTAGGAGATTAAAACATTGGCCTTGCTCCTCCCAACGTCTATTCCCTGATAGGGAGTTTGGGAGAGAGGCTGGGTCTGCATAGGCCTACCCCTTTCTCCCTCCTCTTAGGAGTCAGCTGACAGCAGGAAACGTACATTCTGCTCCACTTCCTCCATGTCCTTAGCTTGCCAGGGTCAGGCCTGTGCTGTCTGGTGCTGCCTGTGACTGGCTGGATGAGCCTGTCTAACTCTCCAGATAGGTATAAGCCTAGCTACCATATTAGTTTTATTAGTAATTAAGTAAGTATTTCCACTTGCCCAAAGGAGACCAGAAGGATGGGCTAGTGGGTATATGAGGGAACAGAGAGACTTGCATTCATGCACTTAATCTTACAGGACCATCGATGCCATTAGCATGACTATATTATTTCTTCAGAATTTTATGCCCCTGGTGCCCTTAGACACTCGAAGTCACTGTGAATGCTAAGAAGGAGACAAAAAGGAAAAGGAACTAAGGAAAAGTATTGCCAAGGTTAGGAGCCTGGGCTCAAGAAGTTAGCATGAAACACAGACTTCATGTGGGTTAAGGATCTAGCATTGTCACTGCTAGACGTGAGTTTGATCCTTGGCCTGGGAACCTCTGCATGTCACAGGTACAGACCAAAAAAAAAAAAAAAAAGAAAAAAAAGAAAAAAACTAGCATGATACAAATCATCTGCTATAAATCCCCTATTAGGTCCAAATTCTCTAAAACAAAATTTAATTTCTGGGTCTTTATATATCTATAATCTATTGAAAATCAGAAAACTTAGAGCCCTAAACTTTGAGGCTCCCAGTGCTGCCTCTGCTAGTAAAGAGTGAATGTTATTTCCCTCAGTGACCCCTGGCTTAATCCTGGGTATTCCAGGAGACCTCTTCTCTAAATGAAGTGATAGTGGGGAGTGTGAGGGTGGGGGTTCTCCCAGTTTTAAACTATAAATCCTACACGTGAATTCTAGACTAGGGAAGAATTACAAGAATTTATAGTAAGGAGACAAATATTTCGTGCACTCTACCTATTCATCTAAATTAGAGGCTTCCCTTTTTTTTTATTTTTTTTTATTTTTTTAGGACTGCATCCACAGCGTATGGAAGTTCCCAGGCTAAAGGTTGAATTGGAGCTACAGCTGAAGGCCTACACTATAGCCATAGCAACTCAGGATCCAAACTGTGTCTGCGACCTACACCACAGCTCAAGGCAACGCCTGATCCCCAACCCACTGAGTGAGGCCAGGGATTGAACCCACATCCTCATGGATACTAGTCGGATTTGTTTCTGCTGTGCCACAACAGGAACTCCTAGAGGATTCTTATAGCACATGTATTCCTGTCAAAATTTTCAGTAAAGCCTATTAAATATACACTAAGAGTGAAACAGGGAAGAAGAAAAAGCCAACATGGGGGTGTATTATCAAGCTAGTCATTGCTATGAGCAACTGGGGCTTGATCTTGCTGGAATGGGCCTTAGAATTACCCATCTAGTATAGGTCAGGCCTCCCTATGACCAAGGGGTGCCCCATGGGGTGTTAGCTTACTTGGATTTCAGGTTCTGTAGAGCCAAACTGAGAGAAAAGGAGCAGTTTTTTTCAAGCATGGTTGTGTTTATTGGTAATCGCTGGTCATTAGTTTAACTAATAGGTTAGTTTACCCCAGTTCTCCCACTTGGCCTTTTCCTTCCTTAGTAGCTCTGTTTTATAGTGGTAGATATAATCCTGTTGCATTTATTAAGCCTTTAGCAATATGTACTTATGAACAACCTAGTAACTCTCCTTCATAGTTAAGATGTACTCAAGTCACTGGAAATCAATTTTGATATTTTAAGTACGTTCCCAATGCACAGTCCCTATTTCCCCACCGGCTTCTTATGGTGGAAGTATCCTGTAATTCTTGAAGTAAATGCTATGTCCTAAAACTAGGTTAACACACGCTTGTAAAACCAATCATTATTTTTACACTATGACAATGAGGGTAGTGCTAATGCTGGGAAAAACTATATCAGATACCAGCATCTAAACTGACTAATCTCAACAAAATCCAATGCTGTTTTATGAGACAATCTCCATAGCAACTGGAGGATCAGAGTAGAAAATTCCTGAAGTGAAAAGTTGTTCCTGATTTGCCAGATCAGCCCATGTTTTGACAATCTGTAATAAGGTAATCTAAGGGTCTTAAGACTTTTGCACAAGTGTTGATGTCGTGTGAATCTGCCATGGCACATGTCCTGCAAGTCATAAAAATACTCGAAAAAACACCTAACAAGGCTGATAATTCTAATCAAATTAATTAATGTTGTATATATTTTAAGATAAATCCAAGAAATCAATCATGTAAGAGCTATGTCTTTATTTGCATAACTTACTTAGCTAATATTTTCTTTCCAGTCTTCTAAATAATTTATAAAGCATTATATAAACCTTATTTCATTTGACGAATGACATAAAACAAAAAGCAAGTTTCATATGATTTACAAAATTTATAGCTATGGTCTAGACTTTTAAACCTGAATATTATGAATCTCCATGTTATATAAGCCCATTTTCACCAGCAAATCACTGGGGGGTGGGGGCGTGAGATTTGTCTAAGACCCTCTGCTCTGCCCTCTCCCCGACATCTTCACTCAGTCCTTCTCAAGAAGGTTCGTGTATGCATGAGAAACAAGGCCATGTTTCAGAGACACTGGCACCCTCAAGTGAAACACAAAGTAAGGCAGAAGTGGAAAGCATACAGGCATATGCCCCACATAATCCTTCAGAGGAACTGTCTATAAAAAATTTATAGAAGTCCAGAAATTACGACTAAATACCTTCAATATTGAGTTAGAAGTCAAAAAAAGACTAATGTTCCTATAAATTTACCTCTGACTCCAACTTAGGTGAATTCATTGTTCTTGAAGGATCCAAGAGAATCAAAACCACCATGAGGAATTAGAGAAGCAGGGATTTCCAAATAAAAGGGGAGTGCAGATCACCATGTTTACTTTCACTTCTTCCAAAAACCCCAGGAAAAAGATGGTAAAGAGATCTATTTTAAAAGCATTGACTCATTCAAACAAACAGAAACGGAAGGAGAGGCGATAGCACTGGAACACAGAAAGCAGACAGAAGAGGAGCTGAAGGTTTAGCAGAGCCCAGACAGCAGGGAGGCAGCCTGGCTTACAGCACAGGCACCTGAAAATGGTCAGAACCGGCTACCTCACCCTGGGAGAGAAGGTAAAAGCATAACTCAAAACAGGGAGAACGGTGGGAAGTCTGTCTAAGCTGCAGTTAGATCCTACCCCCTCCACTCAGACTGGCAAGTGCCAGCCCCATGCTGGCAGAAGACAGAGGTAAAACACAAGGTGTCATGGCTGGGAGATACTGGGCACGGCAGAGAGTAGGGATGACAAATGAAAACAGGAGAATTAAGGGAACATTTACACACTAAATGGTAAAAATCTTCAAGCCCTCTTCTGAAACTCAACTCTTAACACAAGGACAGCTGTGTGTTTAATCCAGGCTGAAAACGTGAGAATCCTTCTCTAGGAAACTTGAACAGCCCAAGAGGAAAGACCCCAAAATACACCGAAATAGGGGTTCCTCAAAGAAACGACTCAGGCAGATCAGCCTACAGTTGACCAACTCCACCTATATCCTGAGTATCCATCCAGTCTTTTAGCGTCCATTCTTAGGGTAAGCAGCCAACCAAGGTTCATCAGAAATCTGAGGACAAACTTTAAAACAAACAGGAGAGAGGAACCTGAGAGTGTGGATGGGGCTTGGGGTGGGGGTGGGAAGCAGACCCCACGCAGAAAGAAGAAATCGTCAGAAATAATCCATTGATGTTGTATTCATGAAACATGACCAAGATGTAATTTAGAATAATAAAATAAAGATTCAGAGAGTAAATAAAAGCAATTGGGAAATAATATGGAAGAAATGAAAAACTTATTGAAGTCTTGGCATATAAAATAGAGGAAATTTATAAGAAAGTATTATAAAAATATGAAGTAATGAAAAAAAGAAAGTATAGAGAACCAGAATAAGAGTTCCAATATCCAAATAATGGGGCTTCCAGAAAGAACTGAGAAAATGGAAGAAATCATCAATGGAATAATTGAAGAGAATTTCCAACACTGGGAGACGAGTTTCAAGATTCAAAGGGCGTACCATGTGTCCAGTATTATAGATGAAAACAGTTGCATACAAAGGCACATTACAGAAATTTCAGAACACTAGAAACAAAGTGAAGATCTTACAAGCTTCCAGGGAGAAGTGACAGGTCACATATAAAGATCAGGAGTCATAACTGTTTCAGAGGCCTCAATTGCCAATGGAAATAAGAATCCAGTGACACAAAGTCTTCAAAAATAAAGGAAAATTATTTCTAAGCTAGAGTTCTATAGCTAATCAAACCAACAATTACGTGTGAAGGTAGAGTAATGGCATTTTCAGACATGCAAGTTCTCAAAAGTATACTTTTTTGAAAAAAGCTAGTAGACGATATGTTCCATCAAAACAAGAACATAAACTAAGGGAGAAAAAAAGAGAAGACATAAGATTCAGCAACCAGGGAATCCAAAATGGAGAAAGATGAAGGGAACACCCAGGATGACGGTAAAGGGAGAGACCATGATAACAGTTATCCTCAATGATCTGAAATTTACAAAACATGCAATACATAGGTGTTCTATCTGAATGCATGACAGAGAGTTTGGGGTTAAAACAGTGATAAGTATATAAAGAAGTAAAAAACCAAAAAGACAGTGATCCATTTTAGCAAAAAGGAAAAGTTGTACACAGAGTGTAAATAATAACATTCTAAATGCTTCTGTGAATAAGGTTTATATAGTTATAATAACATATATACCAAATACTGATGTAACTTTTATGTAACTATATTCAGAGGAAAGAATTAGGAAGTGGGGGGGGGGCGGCTGTTGGGGAATGGGGTGAAAGGAAGTTAAATTCTCATCTTTTGCACTAAGAAGTCAATAGACAATGTCTAAAACTAAAAAACCAAGAAGTATCAGTATAGGTGTAATGTTTAGATACCTAGAGTTGAATACAAAATAATAAGATTATACAGTTGAAAGTACTTGGCTCAGGGGAGAAGGAAATTGAAGTATAGTGCATAGTGAGGGGAAAAGGGAAGTTAAGTAGGTCATAGAGTTTAGGGAACAAAAACCCTGCAGGTTTTTGACTTTTAGTCACGTGCATGTATCATTCTGATAACAACAAAAAGAAGTAAAAGGAAGAAAGAAGGGAGAGAAGAAATGAGTGAGGGAAAAAGGGAGACGGGGAAAAGTTTGAGGGACATAATACAGATAAAAATGAAATAGAGCCTAATGGATCAAATGTGGTTTTTACAGAAAATAAAAATCAAAGTCCAAAACACTTTTTTAAAATTATAAGCTTTAAATATAGCCTAGATGTGTCTCATTTTTTACATGGTAGCATCTGTGATGACACTTTTCATACCATTGCTATGTTTCCCACACCAAACATCCTATGGAGGCTCCCCATTCTCTCCATTATCCATTCTCTTAGGCCACCATCACTTTTCTGAACTGGTCAGTCTGCTTCCTGACCATTCTCATGCAGGCAGAGTAATCTTTCTAAACTTTAAAGCCAATCAATCGTAGACTTTCTTAAAACTCTTCAATAGTTCTCACTGTCTTTAAGATAAGGTTTGAATTCCTTAACCTGCCATATAAGACTTCACGATCTCACCTCTGACTGATTACCTGTGAGGTTTCATTTCTTAACATTCCCAGGACTGCTTTTCCCACCTGACCCCATCTCTAAGCTCTAGCCAGCCACACTGCATTCCTTTGCAGCCTGCTCTCACCTCTAGGATTCTGCATGGCTGTGCTCTTTATTCCAGAAGTTCTTAAGTTAAATTATATTCAATATTATGTGTGTGTGTGTGTGTGTACCTATGTATGTATACACAAATGCACATACATAAAAACTTGCCAGTGATTTTGATGTTATTTTTAGGTCCCTTGAACACTGATTTTGGACCCCGCTTTAAGAACTCCTTCCCTAAGGTGTAAGCATGCTTCTAGTTGATAGCAAAAAGTTCCAAAATATTTTATTCAGAGTTTTTGCAAATAAAGCATACATGAATTACACAAATAGATATTAACTCTCTTTTATGTCACTGGAACGTTCTCTGTTGCCCTTCCTCCCAAAGAAAGTTAAATTATTTTAGAGTGGTTTCCCTAAGAAGGGGTTACCCTGGTGAAAAACATTCCTCCACTGTTCTGATAACAGTGAGATTCTAGAATTTGAAAACTTCTGCCTCGTAAGAATGCCTGAGTATGCTGTAACCTCTCCAAAAAAAAACTTAAAAAAAATTGGATGATATTAGATGAACAGCTGTGTAGGAAAGAGAATGTAAAAATAAAAACTGCATGTTGGAGCATCAAAATAGTAACCATGTACAGTATATGACTGTTTTTAATCAGTTGAAGATTGAAGCTATTACATTTCAAATCAAATGTTATAAATTAGTTCAAGAATGCAGCTGAGCTCTCATTTAATTAGAAATGTCCATGTTTAAATCATGAGGTACAGTAGCTGCCAATGAAGCAAAAGGGCAGGGGAAGGGAGAAATACTATGTCCAGACCCTCCTGTTGTCAACTGTCTCCTACGCAGGACGAACATCTGGGTGGACTAGTCCTGATGTAATGAAGAACTTCATGTACTAGCTAATTTGAGATCTAATGTAATTGGACATAATTGTTTGGAAGACAAAATCATCATCCTGGTCTGGAGAATTCTAAATTCTTCATTTTTGTGTGAAACATATTTTCCCCACACTGAATTTTAACTCTTTCTTATGTGAAAAAGTAAAGCAAATTTTGGGCCAAGATTTTCCTGGGAAATGATCCATAGATTGTCACGTCATATTATAATGCAGCACAAGCAGTAAGGCACACCTTTGGGAAAGAGTCCTGTTGCCGATTTCTAGTGCTTGAAGTAGCTCAGCTGGAGTCCAAATCTATATCCTAAAAGTAAGAAAATTCACTCTGACCTAAAAATGAGTCAATGCCATAGATGGATTTCTGAGGTCTTACAGAGAAGTATGCAATCATCCTAAGGCAGACTTTTCCCCAAAGGTTATGAGCCTCTGCATCTCATAATTAACCATGGTGCAGCTAGACAGTCCAGGCAAAAGGTCTTTCTTTTCTCCCAATTTGCCTAATTCCAAAACACCTCAAGTGACATAGCTCAAATTTTCCAAATTAAATTCACCCCTGGAGCTGAAATCTAGCCTGTGACAGTTCAGTTCTAAATAAAATCTTAAAGGGAGTTGTGCACAAGGAAAAAAAATCAGGGGAAAAAGGGGTAGGAGTTAACATTTAAGTGGGTTTTCAACCTCATCATTACCCCTGCTCAAGGAAATAGGACACAGATGGGCAAAGCACAGCATCGCTCTGCCCTGAAGAGTCTAAGGAACTCATTAGAAACTACTGTTCTTTCCTCATCATCTATCGTGAATTTGTAAGGGTCAAAAATGATTGATTTGCTACAGCCCACAGCATTTAGTGTTCCACAGTGTCCTGGGGTTGAAGGTGGAAGGATGAGTCACAAAGACACTCTGTGCCACTGCAAGCTGTGAAAGCTTACTGCTGATATAATTCTTCAAGGTCAACTTTTCCCAGGGAACTGAGGAGTGCTTATATTGTCACAAGTTGTTCTGATTTGTAAAAATGATTTCCATTAAGGAATAACACACTACCCCAAACTTTCTCTTACTTCTGGCCACAGCTCCACACTCTTCCACTCCGACATCACAGAGAGGGTAAATGGGAATCAGGTCGACTGCTCCCAGGCAAGGATGGATCCCCTCTTGAACCTCCATATCAATAAACCGGAAGGCCTCCAAGCAGGCAGCCAGAACAGAATCGCCTTAAAAGTATAAAATTATGGAAAAAAAATCATTAAATTTTCAATCACATCTAAAGAAACAGCTACAATTATTACTGTCCCACCAGTTGTTCTTTTGTAATCTGCACAGAAGATTGTCTTTTCATCCAAAATCAAGAAAAATGAAAGCGCCAACATTTCACCTCTCCCATCTCCCAAGTGTCATAAAGTTTCACACTGCTTCCAAAGTGGAGGAAGTATGCAAAGTTCGTTAGTCTTAAAAAAAGTTTGTATTTTTTATAATCAATTACTTTAAATTTTTTCAATTTTATCAAATTAATCTGATAAAAATCCTTGTTATTTTCAGAATGTTTTATGAATTTATATTAAAATACACACATACATTTTTAATAGTGTAAGCATTTTAGTTTTGCTCTTGTCCAGGAATTAGACTTTTCATTTAATTATTCTACCTAAACACATATTACAGACACCTCAGAGTGTTATGTTATTACTGTGAGTTTTCATTAGCAGTGCACTATGACCGTTTCAGCAAGAGAGATAAACAACAAAGAAGATAATCAGCAGGTCTATGCTTCCCGGCCCACGAACTTCCACATGTTGCTGGAGTGACCAAAAACAAACAAACAAACAAAAAATTTAAACCCTTTACCAAGCAATACAAAGATAACACAGGGTTTTGATTAAACAATTATGATCGTTCAAATTCAAACTCTCCCAACTAAACTTCACAACGGAGTACGCAAAACCCATTTCATTTCACCCAATGGACCAATTTAAGATTTCAGGCTTCTGACTCAAAACACAACTGCTTAGCATGCTTCATTCCATGTCAACTTATCAGTGAAATCAAGGCCGACGTCAATACTATTACTTCACGGTTAAAACCTGAAGATATTTTTCTTAATCACAAAGGATATGTTATCATCTTCAGGGAAAGAATGTTATTAAATAGTGGATTCTGGGTTCATTCTAATGAAGAGGAAATGGGAAATGTTCGATATACATGTTCAGAAAAAATGATGAAATGCAACTTGAGGTGGACCCTCTACAGTAATGGAGGGGAATATTCAGATTAACACAGGAAATAATTAAGGAACATGCAGGCCTACCCGAGGCTGACCCTTTGCCAAAAGACATAGGTAAAAAAAGAAAATAAAATCTTACCTAACTCATCAACAGAAGCTGCTATTGTAATGACTGATCTGTTATATTCATGATCAGAAAATATATTGAGCACTGATACATTGGGATGTTTCTGTCCTATAAAGAAAAAAAAAACACATAAATACAAGATTTTTCTTCTGTGATGAAACCTTACTACTTTATTTCTTCTGTTCCAATTAAATTTAGTTTAATAGTAAAATTCTGGGGGGATGGCCTTTAAAGTGACATCAATTTTTTTTTTCCTTTTTTTTTAGGCCACACCCTGGGCATATGGAAGTTCCCAGGCTAGGGGTTGAACTGGAGCTACAGCTGCAGGCCAATGCCACAGCCATAACAACTTGGGATCGAAGCTGCATCTGTGACCTACACCACAGCTCACGACAACACTGGATCCCCAACCCACTGAGTGAGGCCAGGGATTGAGCCTGCATCCCCACGGATACCAGTTGGGCTCGTAACTGTTGAGCCACAACAAGAACTTCCTGAAGTGAATTGGTTAATCATGAAACTCAAAGGGAATAATGTCTACTTCTAACAGCATCTTCCTACACAACCTGATGGCTCAGCTCAGGCACTAGGCTTCAGGGTCTAGTAGACCTTCTCCTGAACTTGCTATTTAACGTGCCAAAGTTCTCTTAATTCAGTCTAAGATGGTAGCCTCTTCATTCAAACACCAAATCATATCACTCTAAATTCTGATCCTTACCAATCTTAGCTTCTAGTCCTCGTCAATTTTTCCCTCCAAAACCCAGAAATCAAACTGTCTGGATCAAAATCTAACATCTGGAAAAACTAGGATAGGCCAATTAGTGCCTGGAGCAGAGGTTTCTGGGATATATGCACCTGCCTATTAGAAACTGTTCTCACTCCACCATCTCCTTTTCAGAGGCCACCAACAGCCTTCAGATGTTAACGACTTCCAGCCTTCAGCGGCTTGTGACTCAATTGAATGTGTAACCTGGAGGAGAAAGCTGCCATGCCCTAGTATGGCAGCCACACATAACCTAGTAGTTATTTTTGAAGTTTACAAGCCTGGTTCAGGCTCCTTAAAAATCCCTCGTATGCCTACAAAAGCAAATTCAAAGTGAAGGACAAAAGTTTTCAGGCGGTAATTAAGCCTTTCACTATGCCATTATACCTTTGTTGCCCTGTCCCCTGGCAGCTTAACAATTAATCTTTTCAGAGGACAGGAAAAATAAGTTACAAGCAGGAACTACAGAGCTTACGGCAGCCTTCCATGATTAATTTTAACAACGTGAAAAGATAAACTTATGTCACTCACTTTCAGCCAAATGAGCATCTATAGAGCCCTACCCTGGTGTAGGTCTCAAATTTATTACTCAAGGTTTTTTACATAAGATGTTCTAAGCCTTTTAAATGTTTTCATATTGCTTAACTGGAAAAAAATAAAGGTGATACAGTTTGCTTCCACTCACTTAAAAATAAATGCCTTTAAAATATTTGTAAAACAACAGGTCATTTTCTTAACTAGTGCTGCCTTCCCTGCATTTTAAAAACTTTGGAAGATGGAATAGGGACAAGATCAGACAAACTCCGTTTTTATGTATTTTTTCCAACATACTTGAGCTTCCAGAAGAAAAGAGATGATTTTATTTTTTTTACCTAAATCTTCTGAAAAGCTTTCATTCTCAGTTTCAGATGATTCAATTGAATCAAACGCTGAAAGAATGAAACACTCTCCTGCAATTTCTTAAGCATGCATACAGAAAAAAAATTACTGCTGGCAGGAGGAGCTGTCAGTATGAATCTCAGCAGAAGTAAATTGTTTGGTATTTGTAATGGAGTATAATAGCCATAATTCCATTTGAGCTGCTGCCACTAATAGGCTGATAAAAAGTGTGAGTTGAGACCCAGGCGTTCATCAGTGTGTGGCTTCCACAAATGTCTCTGCCCAGTCACTTAATCACAGACTGTGTCTCTGAACATTCGCCCAATCCCATTAGACGTACTATCTGACAATGAGGGGCCCAATCTGGCTCTTCTCGCAAAGAGAGTGCAAAAGCACAGCTGCACACTGACTCCAGAGGAGTTGTCTTATCAGCAATTACCAGGAATTTTCACAGACACTTCCAACGCCTGCAAAGTTGTAAGACAGTAACTTAAATGTGCTCAGTGGCAGAAATGGGCTGGGGAGAACACTGCTTTCTCATGAAGAACAGTAACAAAATCAAAAATGACCATCTCAAATGCTTTAGGGCTATAATCCTAATGCTCACTTGTTCCCCAAAAGCTGTTGATTTAATAGCAAAGCATTTTTATGTAAATGACTGTAAGTCTGTAAATACCCTGCGTTCTGTGTGTGCTTGTGAAAGTAAAAGCAAAGGATATCTAGAACTTTATGTCATCACATGGACATTTTAACAAGAGTTAAAAAAAAAAAAAGGTAGTATCTCTTACAGTAAATACTCCCCAGGAATAAGGAGGCTTGAATTCAGTCTTCTGAATTGCTAAGTATTCTTACACACATCACTTAAATGCAACTGCCTAAGAGTCTTTATACAGAAAAAAATGGAGTAGAAATATTAATGCCGTAATGATAGCATGGACTTTGCTTTCAGGAGTGCTTTGAAAAGTACTTGGTATTTGGCAAGTTTATTTTTTAGTTAACTTATTGAATAAAAAGCATAATGCACAATTATGCTCATTCTATTAATGATCATATAAATGACCCATGAGGGAAACATTAAACCTTTATGTAAATATATCCTCCTCAGGAGCCTGTTAATATCCTGAAGCATGTGAATTTCAGACACTCTCTCCAATGTGAAGAAATGTGCTGCTGATCGTATGCAGGCATTTGGAAAAGAGCATATGTGCACATCTGAGTAACTGATCTATTCAGTATCCTAGAGTTCTGCAGAAGCTGTTAACAGCCCAAAAACAAGAGAGGAAATCCAGGAAGAAGGAATAGTGTTCTCTACATTCTATCAGCAGAGTACAAAAATTACTGCATTATCAAAACCCTACATATTCATTTCAACTGTCCATTGTTCCTACCATTTTTTTCAAGAAGAGCTGCTTTCGCTACATTCTCAACAATGTGCTTTCTTCTGGCTTCTGAAATGTTTAATAAACAGGCAGCCAAACGGAGCCCCAAGCTGGAAGAGGGCATGGTGATTTTTTTTTCTAGAATAGGAGAAAAATGAATTCTTTTTAGTTTCTGTAGTTCATTCATTATTTTCACGTCCATAAAGGTTAACGTAATCATAGCTTTTTAGAAACCAGGCAGTCATAACATGAGTACTTCAGTATTTCATTCCCAGGTAACACCTAAAGGATAAATCCTCGAATTGACTCAACCAGGAAATCATGCGTATGTGGTCATGCACACATGAACATATGAAGATAATAACAATACTAGAAAGTATCTGTCAAGTTTTTTTTGTCACGTCAGTGAACTTTTTCATTAAAGTATGTTACTCCTTTTGAAGTATTGTATTTCTTAGTTTAATCCTGTTTTTTGAAGAAGCATGATCTTTTTGTTAAATGAGACTTATTGGGGAAATGCAGAAAAGAGAAATGAGAGAGATTAGTTAATATGCTGATTCTTACAAAAACTATACTTCTTGCAGAAAGAAAGATTTTCTCTATGGGTCATGCAATATGCAATATGTGAACAAATAAAAGGGGCTCATTGGGGGGCCTTAAATGACAGCTATTTGACGAAGTTCCTCTTGTACTTTGGTCTCCATAGTTCCTAAATCATTTTAAAAATCTTTTCAAAGGACTCTGCATCTTGAACTGAAAGCTGATGTGCACTCTGATATGTTACTCAATAATCAGCCAAAAATGTGGCTGATTCTGTGGAAAATGAATTGATTACACAAGATTTAGGGGCTGCTTTGATTCTCTTTACTACTCTAGAATTGCATTTTTCAACTAGCTATCTTTCTATACTTCAAATGATACTATGGACTAAAGAAATTTAAATATCTCCAAACAAAAACAAAATAATTCCCCTTTGCGAGTTCAGGCCATCATATTTTGGCTTCCTTTAAATATAGCTAAAAGTGAATATGGCCCTCGTGAATTTGTTCAGTAAATATTTGATGAGAGACATTCTGTACTGTTCTCCACATGGTGGACATTGCAGGGAATGGTATCTGAGACAAACAGTTAAGCTCAAGAGTTTAAGCTAATATGCTGTGGTACAATTAATAGTGTTCACACATAAATCCACTGGCTTCTGTTCACTAGGACTGTTTGTTGGCCTTATCACTTTAACCTCGAGGGGTACAGCCCTTCATGGTTAGCTCAGGTTTTCATGTTGTGACTATCATCTGACGATTAAAAATTCATAAAAATGTGGTCATTAGGTTTTTGTAGATATTAATAACACTGTTGTAATAAAGCAGCTCAGACCTCGCTCGTTTTTATGTAAACAAAAAATTGCTTTACACAAGGGGTGTGGGCGTCTTCTGGCTTTCATTTGTTTTCAGTGTGTTTATGTAGCTTAATTGTCTCATCAGGCACTTTCCCAACATAATTATGCATTTTAACAAATGGTGTTTATGGCAACCCCTAACAGTGCAAAAGAAAGGATTAGTTTCATCCTCTCATTCCACATTTTGATTCCCTGTGGACAGCTAAATCACACAAAGATGGTGTTAGAAAAATCTACCTTCACTGCAAAAGCTGAAATTAGCAGTAATACCAGGCTTTTGGCGAGCAGTCAGGCTTGTTACTAAAAAGGGTAAGTCTTTCTCTCCTTGCTCCTCTAGGAACATGACCCAAAGCAAGACCCCAAACACTGTGGTTTGAGAGTGTGATCCTAGTCCGCCCACCCCTTCAATCACCTTTTGGATTACCTCCGGCGAAAGACCTAAAACCAACCTGCCTCCCTCCGGAGGAACTGGCCAGCGCAGAGCGGAGCAGTTCGCGAAGGTTTCTCCAGATCACCTGCGTCCTGCGCACGCACCGCAGTTAGCACCTTTGGGGCTATAGAGGTTCACCAAGGATGCTCTAGCGCTAGGTCAGGGGCAAGATGTGCCGCTGGGACGCCCTGCGCGGTCCCGCTAGGGTTACAGCGGAGTGACCCAGAGCAACGCAGGCCAAAGGGTATATCCTAAAGGACTCGCTAAGAGCCGGGATGGATACTAGCAAGAGGATCAGCGTCCACGGGAGGCGGGGCCTGGGAGCAAAGGGCGACCGGCGGCGAAGCTGTCAGAGACCCACCTCGAGCCTTTAGCCACGCAGGCTCCTCAGCGGTTTTAGGGGACCCACTTGCGTGCGCGGAGGGCGGCGGGGTTTGACAACGAGAAGTTGGACTCGCCGCGCGTGACCGACGCGCAGCTTCCGCCGCCGGCCCCGCCTCCTGGTCCGCGGGCGCGTTCTAGTCCCGCGGACCTAGCCAGCTCCCGGGTCATCTCTCTGATCCGCTCCACCCGCCCGCACGCTGATCGGTGTCCGGGAGAGCTTAAGATTCTTTCTAGAGTTGCCTTCCCGTCCCCTTTGCTGTATCTTGGAAGTCTCCACAATTCTCTCCTAAACCAGGACATTAGCGGAGTTCCCAGGTGGCCCAGCGGTTAAGGCCTGGGCGTTGTTACTGTTGTGGCGCAGTTGGATCCCTGGCCTGGGAACTTCCGCATGCAGAGGGGC